>PVKP010005257.1:0-90830 GCA_004027715.1 Plecturocebus donacophilus | reverse complement strand
GTGTCCATGTGTTCTCATTGTTCAACACCCACCTATGAGTGAGAACATGCGGTGTTTGACTTTGTGTTCTTGTGTCAGTTTGCTGAGAATGATGGTTTCCAGGTTCATCCATGTCCCTACAAAGGACACAAACTCATCGTTTTTGATGGCTGCATAATATTCCATGGTGTATATGTGCCACATTTTCCCTGTCCAGTCTATCATTGATGGCCATTTGGGTTGGTTCCAGGTCTTTGTTATTGTAAACTGTGCTGCAATGAACATTCGTGTGCATGTGTCCTTATAGTAGAACGATTTATAATCCTTTGGATATATACCCAGTAATGCGATTGCTGGGTCGAATGGAATTTCTATTTCTAGGTCCTTGAGGAATTGCCACACTGTCTTCCACAATGGTTGAACTAGTTTACACTCCCACCAACAGTGTAAAAGTGTTCCTATTTCTCCACATCCTCTCCAGCATCCGTTGTCTCTAGATTTTTTAATGAATGCCATTCTAACTGGCATGAGATGGTATCTCAATGTAGTTTTGATTTGTATTTCTCTAATGACCAGTGATGATGAGCATTTTTTCATATGTTTATTGGCCTCATGTGTGTCTTCTTTTGTAAAGTGTCTGTTCATATCCTTTGCCCACTATTGAATGGGCTTGTTTGTTTTTTTCTTGTAGATCTGTTTTAGTTCTTTGTAAATTCTGGATATCAGCCCTTTGTCAGATGGGTAGACTGCAAAAATTTTTTCCCATTCTATTGGTTGTCGATTCACTTTTATCTATCTTTGATCTTTGAAGTTGGTGATTTCGGGTGGGATCTTTGAGTGGACATCCTTTCTGTTAAAGTTGGGGCTATTTCTCCTGTATGAGACTTTTTTTTTTTCAACACAGGTGTCAGTGTGCCGCTTGAGACACTCTGTCCATTGTCTGCCTGTGGAGGCTCTGCTGGGCTGCCTCATTCTCAGCCAGGCTGCTATTTATTCTTTGCCTGGTTTTTGCTTGTGCTAGTGGGATTAGCTCCTCCTTCCCAATGGCTGGCTTCTTTCCTTCTTCTGAGACTGCTGCTCCAGGATGGAGCTCGATGTGTTAACCACGAAATTCTCCAGGAAGAGGGATTCTGGTTGCTGGATCTTGTGGAAGTGTGACCTGTCTGGCCGTATCCTCCTCCCTACTTTCAACTCTCCCTTCTGTGGGTCAGGCAGTTCCTTCTCACAAGCCCTCTCAGTGTTAGTCCAAGTCTCTGCTCTGGTCTGTGATGATAATCCCTGTGATATGGTTCATAATATTCAGGGAAGGAGTGGGTGATGTTACTCCCCATATTGTGAGAAGTGTTACCCCCATGTGATATGGTTTTTAATATTCAGTGGGGAATAGGTGATATTACTCCACATATCATGGGGGGGGAAGGGTGATATTACTCTTCATATTGCATGGAGCATACTCCCCACTGTGACATAGCTCATAATATCCAAGAGGGAAAGGGTGATATTTCTCTCCATATCACGGGGGGCATACACCCACCTGTGATATAAATTGTAATATCCAGCAGAAGAGAGGGTAATATTACTGCCCAT
Source organism: Plecturocebus donacophilus (assembly GCA_004027715.1). NCBI lineage: Eukaryota > Metazoa > Chordata > Mammalia > Primates > Pitheciidae > Plecturocebus > Plecturocebus donacophilus. The sequence continues at coordinate 89,264 of PVKP010005257.1, read as the reverse complement.
GTTGCAGGTGGTGATCACACCCCTGCAATATGGTTTGTAATATACAGGGAAGGAGAGAATGACATTTCTTCCCATATACAACCCCCATGATATTGTTCATAATTTCCAGGGGAGGAGAGAATATTACTTTCCATATTTCAGGTGGATTCACCTCTCTGCGATATTGGTAGTAATATCCACAGGTGGTATACACTACCCTGGGATATTTTTCATAATATTCAGGGTAATAAAGACAATACTACTCTCAACATTATGGGGGGTGTATACCTCCTGTGATATTGTTTGTATTATCTAGGGGGGAAAGTATGATATTACTCCCAATATTGCTGGGGGTGTACCTTCTTCTCTAATATTGTTCATAATATCTGGGGGTGAGAGGATGATATTAATTCCGTTATTGTAAGGGGTGTACACCCTCGTGTGATATTGATTGTAATATCTGGGGAAGGGAGAAGAGTGATATTACTCCCGATATTGCAACTAGTGTACATCCTTCTGTGATATTGTTTGTAATAACCAAGGAGAGAAAATGATATTACTTCCAATATCTCAGGGGGTGTACACACCCCTGTGATATTATTTGAAATATCCAGCATGAAAGAAGATAATATTATCCCTAATATCATAAGGGGTGTATACTTTGTGATATAGTTTGTAATATCTGGGAGGGGATATGATATTACTCTCAATATTGCAGGGGGTGTACACCACACTGTGATATTGTTCATAATATCCAAAGTAGGAGAGGATGATATTACTCCCAATATCGAAGGGGTTGTAAATTCCCCTGTAATATTGTTTGTAATGTCCAGCAAGGGAGAGGATAATATTACTCCAAATATCAAAGGGAGTTTATTCACCCCTCTGTGATACTGTTTGTAAATCGAAAAAAGAAAATATTACTCCCAATATTGTAAACATGTTGTATGTACACCCCTCTGTGATATTGGTTTAGCAGAACAGAGGATGATATTACACCAATATCAGAGGGGGTGTGCACACACCTGTGATATGATTCATAGTTTCTAGGAATGGAGAGGATAATACTACTCCCAATATCACAGGAGGTAATACTGGGAGTAGTATATGGGTGATACTGGGAGTGATATTGAGATAATACTCCTCCCAATATTGCAGGGGGTGATATTGTTCATAATATCCAGGAAAAGAGAAGATGATGTTACTTCCAATATCTCAGGGAGACAACACATCCCAGTGATACCGTTTGTAATATCCATAGGGGCAGAGGATATTACTCCCGATATCACAGAGAGTGTACACCCTCCTGTGATATTGTTTGTAATATCCAGGAGGAAACAAATGATATTACTCCTAATATCACAGGGAGTGTACACACCCCTTTGATATTGTTTGTAACATCCAGCGGGCCAGAGAATAATATTACTCCTAATACCACAGGGAGTGTACAAACCCCTGTGATATTGCTCTTAATAGGCAGGGAAAGAGGATGATATTACTCCCAATATCGGAGAAGGTGTGAATACCCCTGTGATATTGTTCATAATATTTAAGGGGTGGGGGGGAGAGGATGATATTACTCCCAACATCGCAGGGGGTGAACACCTCTGTAAAATTATTCGTAATATCCCAGTGGGGAGAGAATGATATTACTCCCAGTATTGCAGGGAATGTACACTCCCATGATAATTTTTGCAATATCCAGGAAGGGAGGGGATGATATTACTCCCAATATTGCAAGTGATATTGTTTGTAATATTTAAAGGGGAATATGATCTTACTCCTAATATCGTAAGCAATATTCGTGTACACCCCCCTGTAATATAATTTGTAACATACAGCAAGGGAGTGGATGACACTACTCCCAAAATCGCGGGGGGTGAACTCCCCCATGTGATATTGTCTGTAATATCAAGGAGGGGAGAGGAGTATATTATTCCCAATATCATAAATACCTCAAGTGTACACCCCTCTGTGATATTGCTGTTAATATCCAGAGAAGCAGATGATAATATTACTTTTAATATCACAGGGGGTGTACACCACCCTGTGATGCAGTTCATAATATCCAGAAGGGGAGGGGATGATATTACTTTCAGTATCTCTGGGGATTTTCACCCCCCTGATATTGTTTGTAATATCCATGAGAGAGAGGATGATATTTCTGTAAATATTGCAGTGATGTACACCCTCCTGTAACATTGTTTGTAATATCTGGGAGGGGGGAAGAAGATAATATTACTCCCAATATCACTAGAAGTGTACAACCCTTTATGATATTGTTCCTAATATTCCCCAGGGGATAGTATATTATTCCCAATATCATGAACACCCCATGTGTACACCCCCCTGTGATATTGCTTGTAATATCCAGAGGGGCAGAGGATGATATTACTCCCATTATCACAGGATGGGTACACCCCTCTGTGATATTGTTCATAATTTCCAGGGGAAGAGAGAATAATACTACTTCCAATATCAGAGGAGGTGTAAACTCCCCTGTGATATTGTTTGTAATATCCAGCGGGGTAGAGGATCATATTACTCCCAATATTGCAGGAAGTGTACACCCCTCAGTGATATTGTCAGTAATCTTTAGGTGGGGAGAGGATGATACTACTCCCAGGATTACAGAGGATGTATACTCTCCTTTGATATTGTTTATAGTATCCAGGGGGAAAGAGAATAGCATTACTTTCAGTATCACAGGGAGTGTACACTCTCTCATGATATTGTCCCTAATATACAAGCAGGGAGAGGATGATATTACTCTCAATACAGCAAGGGGTATACATTCCCCTGTGATACTGTTCATAATATCCAGGGGGCGAGAGGGTGATATTGCTCCCAATATCGCAGGGGGTGTACAAACCCCATAATATTCTTTGTAATATCCAGTGGAGGAGAGGATATTATTCCCAATATCACAGGTGATGTACACCTCCCTTGTGATTTTTTTCTAATATCGGGGAAGGGGTGGGAAGGATATTACTTTCAATATTGCAGAAGGTGTACAGCCCCCTTGATATTGTTTCTAATATCCAGGGGGAGAAAATAATAGTACTGCCAAAGAAGGAGAAGGTGTACACCCTCCTCCTAGTGATATTGTTCTAATATTCAGGGCAGGAAAAGATAATATTACTCCCAATATCACAGGAGGTGTACAGTCTTTCTGTAACATTGTTCCTAATATCCAGTAGGGGAGAGTATTATATCACTATCAGTATCACAGGAGGTGTAGGCATTCTCATGTATTGTTTCTAATATCCAAAGGGGAGAGGTGAATAATATTCCCAATATCACAGGGGGTATACAGCCCTTCTGTGATATTGTTGCTAATATCCATGGGAAGAATAGATGATATTACTCCGAATATCACAGGAAGTGTACACTAGCCTTGTGATATGGTTCCTAATACACAAGGAGGGAGAGGATGACATTACTCCTAATAATGCAGGGAGTGTACACCCTTCCTGTGATATTGTTCCTAATATCCAGCAGGGGAAAGAGTGATATTACCCCCAATATCAAAGACAGTGTACACACCCCTTGTAATATTGTCCCTAATATCCAGGGGGGAGAGGATAATATTACTGTTAATATCACAGGGGGTGTACACCATTCCTGTGATATTCTTCCAAATATCCAAGGGGGGAGAGTAATATATTACTCCCAAAATCTCAGGGGTTGTACACCCCTTCTGTGATATTGTTTCTACTATCCAGGGGAAAAGAGAATACTCACAATATCACAGGGCGTGTACACACCTTCACTGATATTTTTCCTTATATCCAGTGGAGAGGATATTACTTTCAATATTACAAGGGTTGTACACCTATCCTGTGATATTGTTTCTAATATTCAAGGGGAAGATGATAATGTTACTCCCAATATTGCATGGGCTGTACACAACTTCTGTAATGTTGTTCCTAATATTCAGAGGGAGAGATACTGCCAATCTCGCAGGAGGTATACAAACCCTTTTGTGATATTGTTCCTAATATCCAGCAAAAAAGAAGACGATATTACACCCAATATTATACGGGGTGTACACTCCCTCGGATCTTCTTCCTAACATGCAGGAGGGGAGAGAACGAAATTACTCTCAATATCACAGGGGATTTACACCCCTGCTGTAATATTGTTTCTAATATTCAGGGAGTAGTGTATGATATTTTTCCCAATATCACAGGAGGTGAACACCCTCCCTGTGATATTAATTTTAGTATTCATGGGGAAGAGGGTGATATCACTCCCAATATCAAAGGGGGTGTACCCCCACCCTATGATATTGTTTCTAATATCCACGGAGGGAGAGAATATTATTACTCTCAATATCACAGGAGGTGTACACATTTCTGTGATATTGTTACTAGTATCCAGGAGGGGAGAGGATACTATCACTCTAAAATCACTATTGCAGAAAGTATACACTGCTCCTGTGATATTGTTCGTAATATCCAGGATTTGAGGGAGAAGATGATATTACTTTCAAATAGCAGGGAGTGTACATCCCTCCTGTGATATTGTTTATAATATCCAGATGGGAAGAAGATAATAGTACTGTCAATATTGCATGGGGTTTACACCCCCCTGTGATATTGTTCCTAATATTCAGGGGAGGAGAAGATGATATTACCCCCAATATTGGTGGAAGTGTACACTTTACACATGTATTGTTCCTAATATCCATAGGGGGCAAGAATGATATTACTCCCAATATTGAACGGGGTGTACACCCACCCTGTTATTTTGTTCCTAATATGCAGAGAGGGAGAGGATGATATTACACTCAATATCACAGAAGGTCTACACGCCCCCATGATATCGTTTCTAATACCCAGGAAGGGAGGATAATATTACTCCAAATATTGCAGGTGGTGTACACTCCCTTTATGATATTGTTCCTACTATCCGAGCAGGGGAGAGAATGATATTACTCCCAATATCAAAGAACGTGTGCACTCCCTATTTGATATTGGTCCTAATATCCAGGCAGGGAGAGGATAATATTGCTCCCAATATAGCAGGGGATGGACACCATCTCTGTGATATTGTTTCTTTTCTTTTCTTTTCTTTTCTTTTTTTTCTGAAACGAAGTATCGCTCATTACCCAGGCTGGAGTGCAATGGCGCGATATCGGCTTACTGCAACCTCTGACTCCTGGATTCAAGCGATTCTCCTGCCTCAGCCTCCCGAGTAGCTGGGACTACAGGCACGCACCACCATGTCCAGCTAATTTTTGTATTTTTAGTAGAGATGGGGTTTCACCGTGTTGACCACGATGGTCTCGATCTCTTGACCTCGTGATCCACCCGTCTCAGCCTCCCAAATTGCTGGGATTATATGTGATATTGTTTCTAATACCCAGGGGGGTTAGGATGATATTACCACCAATATCGTGAAGGTGTACACCGCCCCAAGTGATATTGTTTCTAATATCCAAAAAAAGAGAAGCTGATATTACTCCCTACATGGCAGGGAGTGTAAATCACCTCTGTAAATTTTTTTCTAATATCCAGGGAAGTAAAGGAAGATATTACTCCCAGTATCAAAGGGACTATACACACCCCCTGGAATATTGTTTTTAATATCCAGGGGAAGAGAAGATAATATTATTCCCAATATCACAAGAAGTGTACACCCCCTCTGTGACATGGTTTCTAATATCTACAGAGGGAAAAGCTGGTATTACTCCCAATATGGCAGGAAGTGTAAACCACCCCTGTAATATTGTTCCCAATAACCAGAAAAGGAGAGGATAATATTACTCCTAATATTGCAGGGGGTGTACACCCCTTATGTGATATTGTTTCTAATATCCAGGGGGTAGAGGGTGATACTACTGTCAATATCGCAAATGGTGCGTACCCTCCCTGTGATATTTTTTTCTCACATCCATGGTAGGAGAAGATGATATTACCCTTAATATCGCACCGGGATTACATCCACCCTGTGATATTGTTTCTAATATCCAGGTGGAGAGAACATATTACTCCCAATTTCACAGGGGGTGTACACCCACCCTGTGATATTGTTTCTAATATCCAGAAGGGAGAGGATGATATTAATCCCAGTATCACAGAGGCTGTACACCCCTCTGTGATATTTTTCCTAATATCCAGGGAGGAAAGGATTATTTCCAGTAATATTGTAGAAGGTGTACACCACCCTTATTACATTGTTCCTAATATCCAGGGAGGGAGGGGATGATACTACTCCCAATATCACAGGGAGTGTACATTCATTCTGTGATTTTGTTCCTAATATCCAAAGAGGAAGAGGATGATATTACTCCCAATATTGCAACATGTGTACACACACCGTGTGATATTGTTCTTAATATGCAGGAGGGGAGAGGATGATATTACTTCCAGTACTGCAGGGGGTGTACCCCCACCCTCTGATATTGTTCCAAATATTCGGGAGGTAGATGGAGAGGATAATATTAAACACAATATTGTATGGGGTGTATGCCCCCATGTGTTCTTATTTTTAACATCCAGGGGAAGGAGAGGATGATATTACTCTCAATATCGCAGGGGATTTACACCCCCACTGTAATATTGTTCCTAGTATTCAGGGTGTAGAGTATTATATTCTTCCCAATATCACAGAGATCACCTTTCTGTGATACTGTTTCTAATATCCCAGAGAGGAGAAACTAATATCACTCCTAATAATATTGCAGAAAGTATACACTCCTCTTGTGATATATTGTTTCTAATATCCAGGTTGAGGAGAGGATGATATTACTTTTAATATTGCAGGGGATGTGCATCCCTCCTGTGATATTATTTTGAATATTCAGAGAGGAAGAGGATGATATTACTGTCAATATCACATGGGATGTACATTCCCCCTGTAATACTGTTCTTAATATCTAGGGGAGAAAGAAGATGATGTTACTCCTAATTTTGCAGAGGGTGTACACCTCCCATGTGATATTGCTTCTAATATACAGGGGGGAAGAGGATATTCCCCCAATATTGCAGGGGGTGTACACCTCCACTGTAAAATTCTTCGTAATATCCAAGGGGGGAGAGTACAATATTACTCCCAATATTGCAGGGTGATGTACACACCCGCTGTTATACTGTTCCTAATATTTGGGGGGAGGAGAGAATGATATTACTTCTGATATCGCAGGGAGGGTACACCCACCCTGTGATGTTGTTCTTAATATCCACGGGGAGAGAGGATGATATTACACAAAATATGGCATGGGGTGTACCTCCCTGTGATGTTGTTCCTAATATCCAAGGGGGAAGAGGATGATATTACTCCCAAGGTCACAGGAGATGCACACCCCTGCTTTAATATTGTTCCTAATATTCAGGAAGTAGAGTGTGATATTATTCCCTATATCACAGCGGTGTACATCCCCCCTGTGTTGTTCTTAATATCAAGTAGAGAAGAGGATAATATTACTACCAATATTGCAGAAGATGTACATCCTCCAGTGATATTGTTTCTAATGTCTGGTGGGGAGAGGATGATATTACTCCCAATATCATAGAAGGTGTACACCACTCCTATGATATTGTTCTTAATATTCATGATGGGAGAGGATAGTATTATTACCAATATCACAGGGGGTGTGCACCTTTCCTGTGATATTGTTCCTAATATCCAGGGGAAAAGAGTATTATATTACAACTAACATCACAGGAGTGTTCGCCTGTGACATTGTTTTTAATATCCAGGGTGAGAGATTGTTATATTACTCCCAATATCCCTGGGGGTGTACCCCTATGATATTGTTCTTAATGTCCAAGGGAAGAAAGGATGATATTACTCCCAATATTGCAAGGAGTGTACACCCCTCTTGTGATATTGTTTCTAATATCCAGGTGGGGAGAGGTTAATATTACTACTAATATGGCAAGGGGTGTACACACCCGCTTTCATATTGTTCTTAATATCTGGGGGGGGAGGATAATATTACTTTTAATATCGAAGGGGTGTACACACCCCCTTAGTTTTTCACAATTTCCAGGAAGGGAGATGGTGCTCTTACTCTCAATATGGCAGAGGGTGTAAACCACTTCTGTGATATGGTCCCTAATATCCAGGCGGGGAGAGGATGATATTACTTCCCATATCGTAGGTGGTGAACACACCCCCATGATACTGTTTCTAATATCTGGGGGAAGGATAACATTACTGCATATTTTGCAGGAGGTGTACACCTCCCCCATGATATTGTTCCTAATATCCCGGGGAGGAGAGAATAATATTATTCTAAACATTGCAGAAGTGTACACACCCCCTGTAATATTGCTTTTAATATCCAGGGGAAGAGAGGATAATATTACTCCCAACATCATAGGGAGTGTACACCACCATGTGATAGTTTCTAATATTTAGGGAGTTGAGTATAACATTACTGTCAATATCACAGGGGGTGTGCACTCCTCTCTGATAATGTTCATAATATCTGGGGGGGAATTAGTGTACACCCCCCATGATATGGTTCATAATATCCAGTGGGAAAGAGAGTGACATTATTCCTAATATCAAGAGGGTTGTACACTCCTATGTGATACAGTTCATAATATCCAGAGGGTGGAAGAGTGATATTACTCCCCATATAGCCAGAGGTGTGATATGGTTTGTAATATCCAGGTGGAAACAGGGTGATATTACCTTCCTATCACGGGGGGTGTATAAGCCCATGTGATATGATTTTGTAAAATACAGGGTGGGGAGAGGCTAATGTTACTCTTCATATTGAGAGGGCTGTACAACCCCCTATAATTTGGTTTGTAGTATGGGGGGAAGAGGGTTATATTACTCCTCATATCGTGGTGGGTTTGACATGGCTCATAATATCCGGGTGGGGGAGAGGATAATATTACTCCCCATATTGCAGGGAGTGTACACATTCTGGTGATATGGTTTACAATGTCCAGGGCTAGAGAGGGTAATATTACTCCCCATATCATGGGGATGTATACCTCTCTGTAATATGGATTATAATATCCAGGGGGGTAGAGGGTGATATTACACCCTATAGCACAGAGCATGTACACCCTCTGTGACATGGTTTGTAATATTCATGGGGGGGCGAAGGTGTTGTTACTCCCCATATTGCAGGGTGTTTACATATCCCTTTTATATGGGTCCTAATATCCAGCGAGAGAGATGGTGATATTACTCCCCATATTGCTGAGGGTATGATATGGTTTGTAATATTTAGAGGGAGAGAGGTTCATATTACAATCCAAATGGCAAGAGGTGTACACCCCCCTGTGATATGCTTCATAATGTCCGGGGGGGAAGGTGATATTACTCCCCATATCACGGGGTGTATATACACCCTGTGATATGGTTCACAATATCCAGGGGAGAAAGGGTGATATTACTTTCCATATTGCAGGTGGTATACACCTCCCTGTAATATGGTTTCTAATATTCAGAGTGAGAGAAAATCATATCACTTCCCATATCACAAGGGGTGTGATATGGTTCACAATGTCCAGAGGTTGAGATGGTGATATTACTTCTCATGTTGTGGGGGGGTGTATGCCCCCCTGTAATATGGTTTGTAATATCCAAGGAGGGAGAGTGTGATATTACTCCGCATAAAACGGGAGGCATACACCCTCCTGTGTTATGATTTGTAGTATCTCAAGGGGCAGAAGGTGATATTACTCCCTATGTAATGGGTGGCATACATCCTTCTGTTATATGGTTTATAAAGCCATGGTGGGAAGAGAATGATATTACTACCCATATCACTGGAGGCGTACATTTTCCTGTGATACGGTTTGTAATAGGTTGGGGGGAGTGGGTTATATTTCTTTTTATATTGAAGATGGCATACATCTCCCTGTGATATGGTTCATAATATTTGTGGAGAGAGAGGGTGATATTACTCCCCATATCATGGGGCACATACACTCCTCTGTGATATGGTTTGTAATATTGGGGGGTGGGGGAGAGGGTACTATTACTTCCCATATTTCATAGGGCATACACCCCCTGTAAAATGATTAGTAAAATCCAGAGGGGAGAGAATGATATTACTCCCCATATCACGGAGGCGGGCATACACCCCTTTGTGATATGGTTCTAAATATTCAGGAGGGGAGAGGGTGATACTACTCCCCATATTGCAGGGGACGTAACCTCCCTGTGATATGATTTGTAATATGCAGGGGAGGAGAGGGTGACGTTATTCCTCATATCACAGGGGACATACATCCGCCTGTGGTATGGTTCATAAGGAAAGGGTTCGGTTTCTGTTTTCTACATATGGCTAGCCAATTTCCCCAACATCATTTATTAAATAGGGAACGTTTCCCCCTTGCTTGCTTTACTCAGGTTTGTCGATGATCAAATGATTGTAGATGTGTGGTGTTATTTCCGAGGTCTCTATTGTGTTCCATTGGACTATATATCTGTTTTGGTACCAGTGCTATGCTATTTTGGTTACCATAGCACTGTAGTATAATTTGAAGTCAGGTAGTGTGATGCCTCCAGCTTTGTTCTTTTCACTTAAAATTGTCTTGACTACATGAGCTCTTTTTTTGTTCCATATAAAATCTAAAGTAGTTTTTTCTAACTCTGTGAAGAAAGTCAATGGTAGCTTGATGGGACTAGCATTGAATCTATAAATTACATCAGGAAGTATGGTCATTTTCACAATATACAGTCTTCCTATCCATGAGCATAGAATTTTATTCCATTTTTTTGTGTACTCTCTTATTTCCTTGAGCAGTGGTTTGTAGTTTTGTTTAAAGAGGTACTTCACGCCCCTTGTAAGTTGTATCCAAATTATTTTCTTCTCTTTGTAGCAATTTTGAATGGGATTTCACTCATTATTTGGCTCTCTACTTGCCTATTATCGGTGTATGAAAATGCTTGTGCATTTTGCACATTGATTTTGTATCCTGAGCCTTTCCTCAATTTACTTATCAGCTTAAGGAGTTTTTAGACTGAGACAATGGGGTTCTCTAAATATACAATTATGTTATCTGTAAATAGTGACAGTTTGACGTCCTGTCTTCCTATTTTAATACCCTTTATTTCTTCCTTTAGCCTGATTGCCCTGGCCACAACTTCCAACACTATGTTGAATAAAAGTGGTGAGAGAGGGCATCCTTATCTTGTGCTACTTTTCAAAAGAAATGCTTCCAGCTCTTGGCCATTCAGTATAACATTGGCTTTGGATTTGTCATAAATAGCTCTTGTTACTTTCAGATATGTTCTAGCAATACCTTTCCCCATTGCTTGTTTTTGTCAGGTTTGTCAAAGATCAGATGGTTGCAGATGTGTGGCATTACTTCTGAGGCATCTGTTCTGTTCCATTGCTCTATATGGCCTCTATTCTGTTCCACTGGTTTTGGTACCAGTACCATTGTGTTTTGATTACCATAGCCTTGTAGTATAGTTTGAAGTCAGGTAGTTTGATGCCTCCAGCTTTGTTTATTTATTATTTTATTTCATTTTCTTTTGGTTTGCTTTGTTTTTTGCTTTGTTTTGCTTTGGTTTTTTTGTTTAGAATTGTCTTGGCTATCCAGGCTCTTTTTTCGTTCCATACGAAGTTTAAAGTGCTTTTTTTTTAATTCCAATTCTGTGAAGCAAGTCAATGGTAGCTTGATGGAGATAGCATTGAATCTATAAATTACTTTGGGCAGTATGGCCATTTTCACAATATTGACTGAGAATGGAATGTTTTTTTCATCTGCTTATGTCCTCTCTTATTTCCTTGAGCAGTGGTTTGTAGTTCTTCTTGAAGAAGTCCTTCACATTCCTTGTTAGTTGTATTCCTAGATATTTTATTCTCTTTGTAGCAATTGTAAATGGGAGTTCACTCATGATTTGGCTCTCTGTCTGTGATTACTGTATAGGAATGCTTGTGACTTTTGCCCATTGATTTTGTATCCTCAGACATTGCTGAAGTTGATTCTCAGCTTAAAGAGATTTGGGGCTGAGACAATGAGGTCTTCTAAATATACAGTCGTGTCATCTGCAAATAGAGACAATTTGACTTCCTATTTTCCTAATTGAATACCCTTTATTTCTTTTTCTTGCCTGATTGCCCTGGCCAGAACTTCTAATACTATGTGGAATACGAGTGGTGAGAGAGGGCATCCTTGTCTTGGGCCAGTTTTCAAAGAGAATGTTTCCAGTATTTGCCCCGTCAGTGTGACATCAGCTGTGAGTTTGTCATAAATAGTTCTTATTATTTTGAGATATGTTCCCTCAATACCTAGTTTATTGAGAGTTTCTAGCATAGAGAGTTGTTGAATTTCATCAAAGGCCTTCTCTGCATCTATTGAGATAATCATGTGGGTTTTGTCTTTGTTTCTGTTTATGTGATGGATTAAGTTGATAGACTTGCATATGTTGAACCAGCCTTGCATCCCAGGGATGAAGCCAACTTGATCGTGATGAATAAGCTTTTTGATATGCTGTTGGATTCAGTTTGCCAGAATTGTATTGCAGATTTTCATACCAATGTTTATCACAGATAATGGCCTGAAATTTTCTTTTTTAATTGTGTCTCTGCCAGGTTTTGGTACTAGGATGATGTTTGTCTCATAAAATGATTTAGGGAGGATTCCCTCTTTTTCTATTGTTTGGAATAATTTCAAAAGGAATGGTACCAACTCCTCTTTGTACCTCTGGTAGAATTCGGCTATGAAACAGTCAGGTACTGGACTTTTATGGGTTGGTAGGCTCTTAATTGCTGCCTCAATTTCAGACTTTGTTATTGGTCTATTCAGGTATTGAACTTCTTACTGGTTTAGTCTTGGGAGGGCATATGTTTCTGGGAATTTACCCATTTCTTCTAGATTTACTGGTTTATGTGCCTAGATGTGTTTGCAATACCTGATGGGATTCTGTATTGCTGTGGGATCAGTGGTGATATCCCCTTTATCATTTTTTTTTTTGCAACTATTTGATTCTTCTCTTTCTTTTTTATTAGTCTGGCTAGGGATCTATCTATTTTGTTGATCTTTTCAAAAAACCAGCCCCCAGATTTATTGATTTTTTGAAGGGTTTCTTTTTTTCCTTTTTTTGTCTCTGTCTCCCTCATTTCTGCTCTGATCTTAGTTATTTCTTGTCTTCTACTAGCTTTTGAATTTGTTTGATTTGGCTCCTCTAGTTCTTTTAATTGTGATGTTAGGGTGTCAATTTTCAATCAGTAAAGAGAAAGTCAACTTGTTTCTATTTGCAGACGACATGATTGTATATTTAGAAGACCCCATCATCTCAGCCAAAAATCTCTTTAAGCTCATAAGCAATTTTAGCAAAGTTGCAGGACACAAAATCAATGTGCAAAAATCACAAGCATTTCTATACACCAATAACAGACAGCCAAATCATGAGTGAACTCCCTTTCACAATTGCTACAAAGAGAATAAAATGCCTAGGAATACAATTTATAAGGGATATGAAGTACCTCTTTAAGGAGAATGACAAAACACTACTCAAGGAAATAAGAGAGGACACAAACAAATGGAAAAAAAGTTCCATGCTAATGGATAGGAAAAATCAATATTGTGAAAACGGCCATAGTGCCCAAAGTAATTTATAGATTCAATGCTATCCCCATCAAGCTACCATTGACTTTCTTCACAGAATTGGAAAAAACTATTTTAAATTTCATATGGTACAAAAAAAGAGCACACATAGCCAAGACAATCATAAGCAAAAACAACAAAGCTGGAGGCATGACGCTACCGGACTTCAAACTATACTACAAGGCTACAGTAGTCAAAACATCATGGTACTGGTACCAAAAAAAATATATAGACGAATAGAACAGAGCAGAGGCTTTAGAAATAACACCACACATCTACAACTATCTGATCTTTGAAAAACCTCACAAAAACAAGCAATAGGGAAAGGATTCCCTATTTAATAAATGGTGTTGGGAAAACTGGCTAGCTATATGCAGAAAGCTGAAACTGGATACCTTCCTTACACTTTATACAAAAATTAACAAGCAATACCATTTAGGACATAGGCATGGACAAAGACTTCATGCTAAAACACCAAAAGCAATGGCAACAAAAGCCAAAATAGACAAATGGGATCCAATTAAACTAAAGAACTTCTGCATAGCAAAAGAAACTATCATCAGAGTGAACAGGAAACCTACAGAATGGGAGAATATTTTTTCTATCTCTTTATCTGACAAAGGGCTAATATCCAGAATCTACAAAGAACTAAAACAAATTTGCATGAAGAAAAATAACCCCATAAAAATGGGTGAAGAATATGAACAAGCACTTCTCAAAAAGAGACATTCATGCAGCCAACAACATATAAAAAAAAAGCTCATCATCACTAGACATTAGAGAAATGCAAATCAAAACCACAACGAGATACCATCTTCTGCCAGTTAGAGTGGTGATCATTAAAAAGTCAGGAGACAACAGATGCTGGAGAGAATGTGGAGAAATAGGAATGCTTTTACACTGTTGGTGGGAGTGCAAATTAGTTCAACCACTGTGAAAGGCAGAGTGGCAATTCCTCAAAAATCTAGAACTAGAAATACCATTTGACTCATCAATCCCATTACTGGGTATATACCCAAGGGATTATAAATCATTTTACTATAAAGACATATGCACATGTATGTTTATTGCAGCACTGTTCACAATAGCAAAGACTTGGAACCAACCTAAATGCCTATCAATAATAGACTGAATAAAGAAAATGTGGCTCATACACACCGTGGAATACTATGCAGTCATAAAAAAAGATGAATGTCTTTTGCAGCTACATGGATGAAGTTTGAAGCCATCATTCTCAGCAAACTAACACAAAAACATAAAATCAAACACTGCATGTTCTCACTTATAAGTGGGAGTCGAACAATGAGAACACATGGACACAGGGAGGGAGACATCACACACTGGGGCCTGTTGGGGGATTGGAGGCTAGGGGAGGAATAGCATTAGGAGAAATACCTAATGTAGATGACAAGGTGATGGATGCAGCAACCCACCTTGGCACATGTATAACTATGTAACAAACCTGCACGTTCTCCACATGTACTCTAGAACTTAAAGTATAATAATAAAAAATTAACAAAGAAATACCCACAACGGCAAAGCTATAAGAGAAAAAGTGGATTAGTGGTACCTACAGCAGGAGTAAGAAGTGTAAGAAGTGTTGGGAGCCAGCCCCAACCCCATGTGTGGGTGTCCTTAGTACCAGTGGTGATGAGGGATTGAGAAAAGGAAATAAAGACAGAGACACAAGAGTAGAATTTACAGCATGGGTCCAGGGGACCAATGCAAGCCTGGTAAACGTGTTGGTCTAGAGTTCTGGGCTCCAAACACTTTTATTATGTCCATAATCTCATTGATCTTATTGGCATGGAAAGGAGGGTAAAGGAGTAGGTAAGATAGCCTGTCAGAGAGCACTTGAGATCCTTCTAACATATGCTAAACTAGTGCTCTGAGCATTTAACAGCACTCCAGATCCTTCTAAGACATGCGAAACTAGTACTCTGAGTTTATCACTGATTATTATCAGGGTGCAGCTGCATCAGAAGTATAGCAGATGAGGAGCCTCGGGGGTCTCACCACACCCAATGCATCAGGGGGCTTTTATCTCCCAAGCATTGAGGACATAGGGCAACTAAAATCACTCCATTTTCCGAGAACTTAGGTAGCGCCTGAGGTGTTCCATGATCTCTGCCCTGCAAGGGTTTTCTCCTCCTTGCCAGCTCCCATCTGCAAAGACCCTCCCGGATGTTGTGAGCAGAGGTTGCCTCCCTTCTCAGAGATCTTTGCATAAGCCCTCTTTACGAGACCCTCATGCAGTCTCCATGTTGAGAAGGCATTCGTGGGACCAGAGTAGTATTGCTTGTTCTGCAACCACCCCAAGGTGTCCCCGGTGTTACTGCGCTCTCAGATGGTCTTTACCTTAGGCCTCCTGTTGATACTTCTTCAATGTACTCTGAGCCAAGCAAGCTTATAATTATTTAGCTAGAATTAACATAGGTCTCCCCCAGGCCTTCTTGACCCACAACAAGTAATTAACAGTAATTGTTCATAAAAGGTGATACTGAGGTGATGAATGTGTTCTAAAACTAATTCATGGTGGTAATTGTACAACTTGTAAATTTAATTTAGTCTCAGTTTTAGTCATTTCTGCTCTGATCTTTATTATTTTTTCTCCTACAAATTTTGGGTTTGATTTGTCCTTGCTTTCTAGTTATTTAAGATACATTATTAGGTTGTCTCTTAGTATTGCTTTTATTGTATTTCATAGGTTTTGGTGTGTTGTGTTTCATTATCATTTGTTTCAAGAAATTTTAAATTTTTCTTCTTAATTTCTTCATTGATCATTGGTCATTCAGGAGCATGTCGCTTAATTTCCATGTATTTGTATAGTTTCCAAAGTTTCAGTTGTTATTGATTTCTAGCTTTATTGTGTTCAGAAAAAAATATTTGATATGACTTTATTTATTTATTTTTTAATTTAATGAGACTGGTTTTGTGGCCTAACATACACTACATCCTGGAGGTTGTTTCATGTGCTGTTAAAAAGAATGTGAATTCTGCAACTATTGGATGTAATATTCTGTAAATATTACCTTCATTTGGTCTATAGTGCAGATTAAGTCCAATGTTTGTTGATTATCTGTCTGGATGATACGTCCATTATTGAAACTGAAATGTTGAAGTGCTCTACTATTATCATGTTGCAATGTATCTGTCCCTTTAGATCTATTGATATTTGATTTATATGTTTGGGTACTCCAGCATTGGTTGCATATAGGTTTACAATTGTTATATCCTCTTGTTGAATTGTCCCTTTTATCATTATATAATATAATGTACTTCTTTTTCTCTTTTCACAGTTGTGACTTAAAATCTATTTTATATGATATAAATATAGCTATTCTTGCTCTTTTATGGTTTATATTTGCATGAAATATTTTTTCTACCCCTTCATTTTAAGTCATGTTTATCTTTATAGATTAAGTAAAATGAGTTTCTTGTACACAGCATACAGTTGAGTCTGGATTCTTATCCATTCAGACACTATGTTTTTCATTTGAAGAATTTTTTATTTTAATTTTTAATGTTATTATTGATAAGTAAATACTTACTATTGTCATTACTTGTCTGAATTTGTAAGAGAGGTAATGCAGACACTCCCTTGGTTGCCACAGCTTGTGTCATGCTGGGTTACATCCCAAGTCTACAACCTCCAAGACCAGTGCAGATCCACACTGAAGCTTTTACAAGGATCTCAGTCACTAGTTACCTAGCTGCCACTGCAATTTGTCTGAGTCCCAAGGCCACTATAGTCAGCCAGGCCAGTCATAAAATGGGCCAATTCCTCCCACCAGGGCAGTAGATTCACCTCTGACCCTAAACTAGTCTCAGTGGTTCCTCCGGAAGAACCTGTGGAAATCTGTCTGGTGCTGTGTTCCACTGTGACATTATGAGCTAGGGCAGCTCTGAGTTCCAATGCAAAGTTCCAAATTCACTTTGCTCTCCCTCCACAGAGTGTACAGATTCTCTCTCTGGGCTGCATTGCCTGGAATTGGGGTGGGGGTGTAAGCAATGCAAGATTGTTCTTCTCTTCCTCTTCAATACATCTTTTCTTTTTATTATGCTAAAACCAGATACTCTGATATCACATTTAATTTTTTACTTCTTATGAAGGTGTTTGATGCATGGAAAGTTGTTCAACTTAATGTTTCCATGGGAGAAACGATTGCTGGAGAGTTCTATTTAGCCATCTTGCTCTGCCTCCAATTGGTAAATATAATTTTAAAAATCATTTATTCATGCACTTGAAAAGGGTGCATTACATGACACACAAAATAAGCCCAAGTAGAATAATTTTATAAGCAAAACTGACATGAACATTATTGTACAAGCCTTTTTGTTTATTTATGTAGCAGGTCATTGCCACATCCTTGAGGAGGCATGTGTTTAGATTTAGTATATCCTGTCAATCATTTTTTTAAAGTTTTTATACCAATTTAGACTCCCATTAGCAATATCTAAGAGTCCAAATTACTCTACATGTTTGCCAAAATTTGGAATTGTTAGTTATTTTAATTTTAGCCATTGACAATATTCTTTATATAATAATCATTTATCTGTTTTGCATATGTATGTGTGTGATATACTCATTTCACCCATTTTTTCTTAGGTTTCATTTTACTTAAAATATTATTTATGTTTTTGGCTTGTTGGCTTAGGTTTTTTAAATTTATTTACTCATTTGCTAAAAAATTGTTGAACATCTATTGTTTACCAAGCATATACTGATAGGATCCTTTCTTTCTTTTTTTCTTTTCTTTTTTTTTTTTTTTTTTTTGAGACAGGTCTCACTGTCACTTAGGCTGGAGTGTAGTGGCACAATCATGGCTCACTGCAATTTTGGCATCCTGGGCTCAAACAATCCTCTTATCTAAGCCTCCCCAGTAGCTGGAACCACAGGTGTGTACCTACATGCCTCGTTTAAAAAAAAAAAAATTCTTGTGTTTAGATCGGGGTCTCACTATGTTGCACAGGCTGACTTTAAACTCCTGGGCTCAAGTGAGTCTCTCACCTTGGCCTCCCATAGTGCTGGAATTATGAGTGTGAGCCACTGCCATCTGGCCAGGGTTTTTTTTTTTTTTAATTTCTTTATTCATACTAATTGTAAATATCTATAGGATACATATAATATTTTGATACATGCATAAAATGTGCATTGGTCAAATCAGGATAATTAGGACATCTATCATCTGATAAATGATAAATATTTATAATTTCTTTGTGTTGGGAACATTCAAAATCTTCTTTTATAGCAATATTAAAATATACAGTAAGTTACTATGAACTATAGTCACCCTACTGTGCTGTTGATCACTAGAACTAATTCCTTCTATCTAACTGTATTTTGATACCCATTAACCAACATTTCACTCCACCCTACCCTTCCCAGAGTGATAATCACTATTCTACAGACTACATGCATGACATGAGTTCTTTAGTTCCTACATATTAGTGAGAACATGTGATATTCATCTTTCTATGCCTGGCTTATTTCATTTAATGTTCTGCAGTTCCATCCATGTTGTTGCAAATGACAGAATTTCATTCTTTTTATGGCTGAATAATATTCCTTTGTGTACATATGTCATATTTCCTTTATCTTTTCCTTTATTGATGGACATGGGTTGATTTCCATATTTTGGCTCTTGTGAATATTGCTGCAATAAACATGAGAATGCAGTGACCTCTTCAATATACAGATTTTCTTTCTTTTGGACATGTACCCAGCAGTAGGATTGCTGGATCATATGGAAGTTCTATTTTAAGTTTTTTGGGAAATGTTCATACTCTTTTCCACAGTGGCTGAACTATTTTATATTCCCTTCAATAGTGTATATAAGTTCTGTTTTCTTTGCAACCTTGCCAGTATTCATTATTTATTTATTTTTTGATAATAGTTATTTTAACTGGGATGAAAATATACCTTATTGTGGTTTTGATTTGAATTTTCCTAATGACTAGAGATGTTTATCAGTTTTTCATATACCCTGGCCTTTCATTTATCTCCTTTTGAGAAATGTCTATTCAGATTTTTTTACTATTTTTTAATCAAATTATTTGTGGGTTTTTTTTCCTGTTCAGTTGTTTGAGTTTCTTATATATTCTGGTTATTAATCCCTTGTCAGATGAATATTTTGAAAATATTTTTTGCAATTCTGTAAGTTATCTCTTTATTATTTGTTTTCTGTGCTGTGCAGAAGCTTTTTAGCTTAATATGTTCCCACTTGTCTACTTTTGCTTTTGTTGCCTGTGCTTTTGAGAGCTTAAAAAGAAAATCCTTGCTCAGACCAACGTCCTAAAGCATCATCCCAGTTTCATCTAGTAGTTTCATGGTTTCAAGTCTTAAATTTAAGTCTTTAGTTCATTTTTATTTGATTTCTGTATATGGTGAGAGATAGGGGTCTAGTTTTATTCTTCCTCATACAGATAGCCAATTTTCCCAGCACCATTTATTGAAAAGTCTGTCCTTTCCCTAATGTATGTCATTTGTTGCAAATGAGTTGGCTGTAAATGGCTGGATTTATTTCTGGGTTCTCTATTCTGTACCATTGGTTTGTTGTGTCTATATTTATGACACTATCATGCAGTTTTGGTTACTGCAGCTTTGTAGTATATTTTGTCTTAGGTAGTATATTTTGTCATCTTTTGTAGTTCTATACAAATTTTAGGATATTGTTTTTTGTTTCTGTGAAGAATGTCATTGGTATTTTGATAGAGATTGCATTGAATATGTAGATTGGGTAGTAGAAACATTTTGACAATATTGATTCTTCTAATCCATAAACATGGAATACCTTCATTTTTGGGTTCCCTTCATCTCTTTCTTCAGTGTTTTTATTGTTTTTATTGTGGTTGTCTTTCACTTCTTTGGTTAAATTCAAATTGTCTGCTGCTGGTATACAGAAATGCTATTAATTTATGTATGTTGATTTTACTTCATGCAACTTAATTTGTTTATTAATTCTAATAGTTTTTGGATGGAGTCTTTAGGTTTTTCTAAATATAAGAATATGTCTTCTGTGAGCAAGGATATAAATTAGCAACTTCCTTTCCAATACCTATGTCCTTTATTTCTTTCTCTCGACAACTTGCTCTGGGTAGGACTTCCAATACTATGTTGCATATGGTTTTTAAAAATATTTTTCTTTACACTTTATATTATGATAAAATATACATAATATTTTCCATTTTACCTAGTCGTAGGTCTACAGTTCAGGAGCATTAAGAGCAATTACATTGTTGTGAACCATCATCACCATATATTTCCAGAAAACTTTTTTTCTTGACCTGAAACTCCATACACATTAAACAGTAATTTTATTTTCTCCCTACCTAAAGCCTCTGAAAACCATGTTTATACTTTCTGTTTCTGTGAATTTGAGTGCTCTAGATACCTCATTTAAGTAGAATCATACAATATTTGTTCTTTTGTATCTGGCTTTTTCACTTAATGTTTTCAAGTTTCAACCTTGTAGTTTTATGTATCAAAATTGCATTCCTTTTAAAGGCTAAAAACAATTTTGTTTTATATATATATATATATATAGTATTATACATATAAATATATATAATATAGTATATATAATATATTAAACATACAATATGTATGTTATACATATCATATATAGTGAAAAATGTGATATACATGCACAAATATATTACATTTTATTTATCCATTCATGGACATTTGGGCTGTTTCTATCTTTTGCTTATTGTGAATAGTGCTGCTATGAACAGGGATATACAAATATTTGTCTGAGACTCTGCTTTCAACTTTTTGGTTATTTACCCAAAAGTGGAAATGCTGAATTACATGGTAATTCTATGTTTAATGTTTTGAGGGACTGCCATACTGTTTTTCATTTGTGGCTATACCATTTTACATTCTTCAGCAATGCACAAGAGTTTCAATTTTCCATGTCTGCATCAACACTTATTTTCTGTGTGTGTGTGTGTGTGTGTGTGTGTGTGTGTGTGTGTGTGTGTGTTTTATCCTATTGAATGTAGTATGTCACTGTGGTTTTGAGTTGTATTCCCCTAATTAGTGCTATTGAGCATCTTTTAATGTCATTACTGGCCACTTGTTTCTCTTCTTTGTAGGAATCTCTATTGAAGTCCTTTGCCCATTTTTGAATTGGTGTGTTTGCATTTTCTGGTTATTGATTTGTAGGAGTCCTTTATATATTTTAGATATTAATTTCTTATTATCAGATACATGATTTGCAAATATTTTCAATCAAAAGTTGCCTCTTAAAACTGTTGATGGCAGTTTTTTGTTGCACAAAAATTTCTAATTTTGAAAAAGTCCAATTTATTCTATATTTTCCTTTGTTGTATCTGCCTTTGCTGTCATATATTTTGTTTGTTTTATGTACAAAATGGAGCATTTTCCTTGTGGTTTCTATGAATGCCTGTACGACTCTGAAGACTCTTCAATCTTAAAAGTACATGAAAATACTTCTCTTTGTCCTTTCTAATAGTTTAACTGCATAATATATTTAAATAACAATACATTTTATTTTAAATAATGTATTGCATTTTGGAGCGTGCTTAAGGGTCTTGGAATGTACTAATAACAGGGAAAAGTTTGTAAAAACATTTATTCCAGTTTTATTTTTTAAAACTTCCAGCCTAAACACAAACATACATAAAAGGAAATTAGAAAGAAAAGGACCAAAATGTCCACTTTGGTGCTCTAAGGGTTGTGAGACTTCTAGTGATTTCTGTGGTACTCTAAAAATTACCTCATTTTCCAAATTTTGTGAAATGAGTGTAAATTGTATTTATTATGAGAAAACTAAAAGAAATATTGGAACTACAGAAATAGAAAAGGAAAACTTAGAATGGATGGGATTCATAGCTATAGAATCCCCAGACTGAGATATGAGTCTGAAAATTTAATTTTGTAAATACTGTAATGGTATGTAGTACACAGGAATAAAGTAAAAGGAAAAATTTATGTACAAACTGACAGAATGTGGAAGTAAAAACAACAGTATGTAAACGGTTTTAATATCTGAGACAGTAACAAATTATTCTTTAAGTCTGGAAAATAATAGTCACTTAAAATTTTAAAAAATTGTTCAATTAGTAAATGATCCAAATTAGAATTATGAACAAAATAAACCTCACCAATGAGAGGAAATTTCAATTACTTCAAAGTAGTTCATCCTATGAATACTCATCAAATAATTTAACCATTTCTTTAATGGTGAGATTTAGATTATTTCCAATAAAAGCATGAAGCAAATGTTATGCTTTCTAAGAATAAATATAACTTTCCATTTAGGCTTTTTTTTTTCTTTCTTTCTTTCTTTAAGACTCCTTTCGGCTCTTGAAGCCAGCATTAAGAAGGAGAAGTGGGAAGTCAGTATTGGGACTGGGGTTATTTATAAGCCAGGCAACTGGTTAATTGTGGTTAATTGTCTGGTGTGTTTGCTTGTCACGTAGTTGTATACGCCATACTGGTTTTTCATCGCAGGACCTTATTCACCCCCACTGCCATCGGACTTCCTCCTCCTCCCCTCACAGGAATTGTTTCGAGAATTTTTCAATGTAAAATCGTGTAGCTTGTGAAAAATACAGACAAAAGTAACATAGAATATTTAAATAACTGACACACCACCTAAAGAACATCAGTGCTAATTCTTGGTGTTTTTAATATTTGAAGCGTTTATCAGCTCTTCTACCATCCAACTCTCCCCTTTCCAGGTCCCCGATCTAAAATCAGAGACTGATTTAGGATGGATGGGTGCCTTGTCATATCTCATTGTCCGACATTTTAATTACGTTTTTTTTTTGAGCTCTCCGGAAATCATAAAACTATAATATCGGTTAAAAATTGGATGAATCAACGAATAAACGCAATGGGATTCCAGAAACTGCGGCAAATAGGGTAGAGGACGAGTAGGAGCTGGACGAATCAGACATATTAGAGAACCTGGGAAGGTGAGCATAGTTGAAAACTTGATAGATCTAATAATTTACTGGCTCTGGGTTTGTCAGTCACTGCATCGCAGCAAATGAGATTAGGGCAGACTTGTGGGAGGGAAGGAGGTGACGTAGCAATCTATTTGTACCAAGAAATTTTAGGCAAGTGACAACTGCGCAATCATATTGCGGCACCATTTTTTATTGCAGCAGTAGTGGCTTGCGGATGAAGTCTACCCACTGCGGCTCTCTGCAGTATCCGTCCCCGCAGCCATCGCCGCCCTCTGCACCCAGCCCAGGCCGCCACTGCTTCAGTCCGATTCTCAAAGCCTCAGCACCACCTTTTATCGCCGCGGCAGCCTTGATCTTCGTTCCCTCAGTCCGGACGCCACTGCTACCGACCACCGCCGCTTCTGATATTTCGGTGAGTCTTTTCCTGCAGACGTTTGGTCTCCCTATCTCTGTGGTAGCCACCTTAGGCGTATACCGTCCTTTGAAAAATGGCCGAGTCAGCGGACCATAAGGAACTGTCAGAATCCAGTCAAGAAGAGGCTGGAAATCAGATAATGATGGAAGGGCCCGGGGAACAACTGGAGCGCGGCGAAGATGCCGCTGCTGCGCTTGGAAATGATGGGAAGTGCGGCGATGAAGCCGGGGCTGGTCTCGGGGAAGGAGGGGAAAAGGGTGACGATACGGCTGCTGGGTCCGGGGAAGATGGTAAAAAAGGTGGAGATACTGATGAGAACTCAGACCCAGACCGTCCAAAAGGACTTATTGGTTATGTTTTAGATACAGACTTTGTTGAAAGTCTGCCTGTGAAAGTTAAGTACCGTGTGTTAGCCCTTAAAAAGCTTCAAACTAGAGCGGCCAATTTAGAATCCAAATTCCTCAGAGAATTTCATGAAATTGAAAGAAAGTTTGCTGAAATGTATCAACCCTTACTGGAAAAAAGACGTCAGATCATCAATGCAATCTATGAACCTACAGAAGAGGAATGTGAATATAAATCAGACTCTGAGGACTATGATGATGAGGAAATGTATGATGAAGAGATGTATGGTAATGAGGAGGGTATGGTACATGAGTATGTGGATGAGGACGATGGTTATGAGGACTATTATTACGATTATGCTGTGGAGGACGATGATGATGATGATGACATTGAGGCTACTGGAGAAGAGAATAAGGAACAGGAGGATCCGAAGGGAATTCCTGATTTTTGGCTGACTGTTTTAAAAAACGTTGATGCACTCACTCCTTTGATTAAGAAATATGATGAGCCTATTCTGAAGCTCCTGACAGACATTAAAGTTAAACTTTCAGATCCTGGGGAGCCTCTCAGTTTCACACTAGAATTTCACTTCAAACCCAATGAATATTTCAAAAATGAGTTGTTGACAAAGACCTATGTGCTGAAGTCAAAGCTAGCATACTATGATCCCCATCCCTATAGGGGAACTGCGATTGAGTATTCCACAGGCTGTGAGATACATTGGAATGAAGGAAAGAATGTCACTTTAAAAACGATCAAGAAGAAACAGAAACATCGGATCTGGGGAACAATCCGAACTGTAACTGAAGATTTTCCCAAGGATTCATTTTTCAATTTTTTCTCTCCTCATGGATTCGCCTCAAATGGAAGGGATGGAAATGATGATTTTTTACTTGGTCACAATTTACGTACTTACATAATTCCAAGATCAGTATTATTTTTCTCAGGTGATGCACTTGAATCACAGCAGGAGGGGGTAGTTAGAGAAGTTAATGATGAAATTTATGACAAAATTATTTATGATAATTGGATGGCTGCAATTGAGGAAGTTAAAGCTTGTTGCAAAAACCTTGAGGCATTAGTAGAAGACATTGATCGTTAAAGCCAAGTATATATGGCCCTGAAATTAACTACCCTAGATATAGTTACTCAAGTAATAAGAAGTCTTGTGGTCTGTATTTTTCTTGTAGTGTCAGTTAAAACATAAGTTTCAAAAATATAAGAAAAGTTCAAAAACTAATTAATTTGACCTTGCATTTTAGTAGTAGAATGTTTTCAAGAAATGTAGACTGTGGTAAATGATTTAAAACATTAGTATAGGGTTGTGTAGCTTAACCCTTCTGAAGTCTTTTTGTCATGTAGCTATTAATCTGTGGCTATGAAACTATCAGAAATGCTAAATGAGATCAATATTTGTTTGAAATAAAAATCCTGGGAAGCAACCCAAGGGTTTTTGCTGTTTATTTTTTCTTCTATTTTTGTTTACTTAGTCCTTTAGCTAGAGGATTTAATATTGTTGTGCCTGCTTCATTTTCCTATAACAACGCAGTAGAATTTAAAATTCGAATGCTTAAGAGGCCTGCATATAGATAAGAATTTCAGACAAAACTACATTTATTGCTAATAACAGCTTATTCATAGGCTCTTGTATTTTATGTAACTGTGATAAATAATGAAACTTAGTCATATTGAGGTTATTGTTTATCAGTGAAGTGTTAGTCATAGTATTTTCAAAAGTTTGCACATATTGTTCTGTGTAATTGTGTAAGCCTTAATTACAGTGTATAATTCTCTTTTCCCATTAACATTCATTGAAAGTGATCACTTTACCATTTTGAAAAGATATTTCTTGTTCTTTCACTGCAAAATAAAATCAATAAAAATTTCTGATTATCTCATGTTTAAAGATTGATTTATTTGTTATTATAAAAGTAATATGTACATTGGGGGACATTTGAGCAATATTAAAAAATATTCATTAATTAAACCCAAAATCCACATACCCACCTATCCAAAGATAAGCATTGTTAATGTTTTATTTTCTACAATTATTTGTGTATATGTTTACACATCCATGCAGATTTACTAAGACTATACAAAAATGTGCAAAGAAAGTATATTTTTTTAGGGTTTATAATTGATGTATTCTTAATCTCGAGTCTACCTTCACTACACAAGGTTGTGAGGAAACAAAATTCTCAATTCTAATCAATCCAGTAATCTTATCGGTATTTAATAATTTAAACACCTTTTATAAATAACAGGTTCCTGTGTGTTAGCTTGTATTTCATATTTCTTACCTACCCTTCTACAATGTAATCTGAATATACACAGAATTACACTGTTAATGATAGTGTGACTCGGGTGTGAGTAAAGTACACTGATTCAGGATAATGGGATGTGGTTGATCGGATGCTTGTCCCAGAGCTGACTTTGCCTTCCTTGCATGTGGGAACAGAGGCTGGGTTTCTCCCTTTGGCAGACTCTGAAAAGGTCACATTTAGACCTTTAGGACAAGACAGAACTTCTTGGTCCCCTCCATGCCACATGAGAGTGACTAGGAAATACTAACTCTGTCCCATTATTCCTGCCTATCCACTCTTCCATCCCACGTGGTTGGATGGATGTAATCTTGCACAAGTATAAAACAAAAGTGGAACTGAAGTTCTGTTTGTGACTTATTCTTTTACTATTGAACAATGCCTCCCTCAGATTTTGGCCCAAAGAGATAAGGTTATAGCACTGCCAACTTTTCATTTTTCTGCTTCATACCTCTCTACAATCAACTGAGGATGAAAGAATGAGCTTTTCCTTTCCTTTTCCTGTCTGGACAGGACTCTCCTCTAACGTTAAATCTTTCTCCCAGAGATGGGGTGGATGCTCACTTGCTTTTCTCTGTGTTTACAATAGTTGACAGGACATAGGGAAACAGACAACTTACTATTATAAAGAAACCTAAATCAGGAGATACTTTCAATGTATACCTGGTAAGTACAGACTTATTTTCACACTTTTCAAAACTATTAATTTTGACCTCTGTGAAATTATTGACTCTCCCCAATCCCCTGTCAAACACAGAGATTGGGCCCCTTTTAATTGTGCTATTATTGTGCATTAAAAAGTCAGAGACTTGTGTGTATCACTCCTGCTATTTCAGAGGAGGCTCAAACATTTTGCAATCTCTCCTATGCCTGTCTCTTACCTCCATTAGATAGAATAGTAAAGGTGCTTCTGGGCTTGCTCTGAGGGCAAGCCAGACCCCTTTGCTGTCACTCTCATGTCAATGGCCTCCAGTCAAAGGTAAGAATACCTTTATAGGTGAACGAATTGGGTTTATTCTTCACTGCAGTGAGAGAGAACATGCTTCAGGGAACCGTGGAATGTATCACTAATAAGGTGTTAGAAAAAACAATGGATTGTAAGATTTGGTGGTGGGTCCAAGGAAAAGAAGGTTTATTCTAGATTGGAAGCTGACAGAAAATGGGGCCAATTTTATGATTGGTAGTTCAATAAATCTTATCAACAGGGAGGGGAGACTAGAACAAGGATAGCCTGGGCAGAGCAGGGGAGGTGTTGGTATGTCGTGGGTGGCACAGTAACCTTGTTTTTGTCTATGCTTAGACAAAATTAAGTAGTCTTGCTTTGTCTCATTTTATTATAGTCTCAGAGTTACCCTATGATTGGTATTCTATGAATAGTTTATGTTCAATAGGAGAATTGCTTGGCCTAGCTGTGAGTGCCAGGCTAGCTTCCTAAGGTTAGGAACTGTTCTTTATTTTTCTTTCTCTTTTGCATCTTCTCAGGGATACAATTTGAGGCTCTCATTTCTCCCACAGCTTGTTGTGGGAGGGTTGTTCATTCAATTAGTTTTAGACTAGTATAAGGACACTTTAGGCTTTGAAGGTAGGCCACCAGTTCAGTCCTCATACCATACAGTTCTGTACTAGGGTTTATAACTTACGTGTGACAAAAATGTCTTAGTTCTCTTTATATTTGTCTTTAAAAAATTAATCATTATATGGTTCTGGAGGAGTCATCAAGGTGGCTGTTGGGCCTTGTTAGAATTTTGGTATTCCTGGGAATATACTGAAATACAAATAGGCAATAAAATTCCATTTTTGGATATATGATAACTTATAGTTCAAATGGTTAGTCTTTGAAGCCAGGCTGCCTGGATTTAAATCCCAATTATGTAACTTGCTAGTTGGGTGACTTTGTGCAAGTTACTTCATGTATCTCTGTTTTCATACCTGTCAAAATGTAGTAATTGTGCATCTACCTCATAAAGTTTTTATGAAGAATTGATTAGTTTATGTGCTTAGAAATATGCTTGGCACATAAATACTATATAAATGTATGTATTTTGTTATTTTTATAACTAAATTTGTATCTGTAAAATACTCAGAATTGGAATGCAGTAAAGGTGCAGTAAATTCTTTTTTTTTTTCTGGAGATGGGGACAGGTCTCACTCTGTTACCCATACTGGAGTACAGTGGTGTGATCATGGCTCACTATATCCTCAACCTCCCAGGCCCAAGCAATCCTCGCACCTCAGCTTCCTAAGTATCTGGGACCACAGGCACACACCATTTGGAAGTCAGATGTGTATAAATACATGTCCGTACATGCACACAAGAAGCGGTACATGTAAAGGGAATATTACTGGTTCTGACACCTACTGAGCACTTTCATGTCGCTACTAGTGTAGGTATATTTGGAAGAAGAAGTAGACAATGTGTTAACTAGTTGTAATTCACTGCCTCTGTAAAATAGAGACTCTGTTAAACCTTATACAAAAGGTTCTACACCACATTTGAATGTATCACTTGCCATGAGAAAAAAAGTTATCCTACCAGTTTTATTTGCTTAGTGCTGAAATAAAAATTTCACAAAGTAACTTCATGGAAATGGTGAAGGTAACTGTACATTTCTATTAAATTCTATATTTTATACTTAACATACTAGTAGGCTCTCTCTCTCTCTCTCTTTTGAGATGAAGTTTCACTCTTCTCGCCCAGACTGGAGTGTAGTAGTGGCAATCTTGGCTCACGGCAAGCTCTGCCTCCCAGGTTTAAGTTATTCACCTGCCTTAACCTCTCGAGTAGCTGGGATTACAGGCATGCACCACCATGCCCAGCTAATTTTTGTAATTTTAGTAGATACAGGGTTTCACCTTGTTGGACAGGCTGGTCTTGAACTCCTGAACTCAGGCGATCTGCCCACCTTGGACTCCCAGAGTGCTGGGACTACAGGTGTGAGCTACCGTGCCCGTCTCTCTCTCTCTTTCTCTCTCTATCTCCTCCCCATCCCCCATCCCCCTTTTCTCCTCTCTCCCCTCCCCTTCTCCCCTCTCCCCCCTCCCCTCCCTGTTCCTCCTCTCTCCCTGTCTCCCTCTCCCTCCCTCTCTTTCTCTCTTTCTGTCTCTCCCTCTCCCTCTCTCTCTCTCTATTTTCTTTCTGTCTCTCTCCCTCTCTCCCTCTCTCTTTCACATGCACACAGAAGCACAGAACAAGATGATCCAGAGTGAGAGGAAGCTCGTAGAGAGACTCCCAACAGTTGGAATCAACATCAGTGGTGCTTTATCACTTAATATTTCTCTGTTAGTTTTCAAGGTGAAGAGTGGCAATAAAAAGTGATATTTTGTATGTGTGTGTATGCTCACATCTGTGCATATATGTTCATGTCTCATTGAAGAATGTATCAGCACTAAGTAGAAATAATATTTAGATAATAATTTTTGTTGTCCAAAATATCACCTAGAGTTTGTCAGAAATCCTATGGATAAGGGAAGACTGAATGATTTGTGATTTCTCTTCTCCACTATGATGATGTAACTTTTATTTTATAGCTCAGAGTAATTGAAAAGCTTTTCCTTGCCAAGACTTATGTCAGCCAATCCAAAGCATTTACATTTCATGTTCAAGCATTAAATTTTCATACTCTTACTATACCATGGTGTTTGTAGAACATTTCAGCATTACATCCTCAGTAGAGTGAGTTTGGACAGGGATGCTTATCGCCATTTTTCAGAGGAAAAATCTGAAATGGAGGCATTGTAACTTGTCAGTACCATCCAATTAGTAAAGGAGAACTCAGTTCTGATCTTACTGCTTTTGCTCTTTTCACCATACTATGCTGCCTTCTGTGAAACTGAATGATGCTGCTAGTTTGCTTAATATTTAGAAATCTCTCTTTGCTTATTAAAACTGCCCAATACTGGCACAGGAATGAATATTAACTTACACTCCTTTGTCGGGTTTGTTACCTCATAGACTTAGAACTTGTAACAGCTCAGCTAAAGCTTTTTAAGAAAACATCCCAATACAGCTTTAAAATGTAAAAACCTTATAGGAATTAATTAAATCTCATTTTTTCTTAAACATTCTATAATGTAAACTTTGCTAATGTGGTCTATTCTTCCTCACATAATCATAGATTTGATTTAAATTATTTGCCTTTTTAAATGTCATTTTTTTTTTCTGGATGATTGTATCTCTGTGAAACTTGTATATTATGTGACCTGGAACAAACTGATAAATACCATTTTTCAGCAGTTCCTCATCTGTACAATGGAGATAATTAGTAGTGCCTACATCATATGTGATAGGATTGTTTTGATGATTTGTTGTAATAATGACTATCAAGCACTTAGCACAATGCACGGTACTTAATGATCTCTAAAACATTAAGTGATTATGACTGTAATTACCATAATTACTTCTTAGAATTATTATGAGCATAAAATTGTAATGTGATATGATACATAGTAGGAACTTAATACATTATAGCTACTCTTTTATAGGTTTATACTTCTGAGGTGATCACAAACAGAAAGGAATGTGAGATGATGATTATCACTTTATGTTTTTTAACTTCTTATTTGAAATAATTATAGACTCACCAGGAGATGCAAAAATAGAACATAGAATCCTATTAGCTTTGTAGGTTTATGCTTTTTGACAAATTTTAAAAATTTTTCAGCCATTTTTTATTGAATTATATTTGCTATTCAAATCTTTTGGGAACTGTGATGACATAAATGTAAGATCTTTTGTTATTGTCACAACTCTTATGATTCTTTTCATTTTTCTTAGTCTGTTTTCCCTTTGTTGTTGAATGAGGACAATCTATCTGTTTTCAAGTTCACTGATTCTGTCCTGCTATCTACATATTGCTGTGGAATCAATCCAGTGAGAATTTTGTGTTAAATATTTTATTTTTTTTCAGTTTGTAATTTTCATTTTGTTCATTTTTACAATTTCTATTTCTTTGCTGAGATGTTATATTATTCATATGTTTCAAGAGTGTTCATAATTGCTTATTAAAGCATCCGATGATATCTGCTTTAAAATCCTTGTCAGATAATTCCAACATCTAAGTCATCTTGGTGTCGGCATCTGTTGATTGTCTTTGTTCATTCAAGATGTAGTTTTCTGATATTTCATATGATGAGTTATATTCATTATATCCTGGACATTTTAAGCATTGTTATGAGACACTAGCTCCCATTTAAATTTCATATTTTGGCAAGCAGTCACCCAGTTTAGGTTTAGTGTCCAGGTATTGGTTTACTTGTTTTTGATGACCTTGATGGTTTTGAAGGGAAGTAGTCAGGGACTACCATGGAATTGTAGAATGTTGCTCAATTCAAATTTGTCTAATATTTGTCTCATAGAGCAGGTTTATGTGTTTTTGGAAGATTACAGAGATGACGTGTTTTTTGCATCATCTCATATTGAGGGAAAATTCCATCAATATGATGTTACTGATTATGTTAACTTTGATCACCTAGTTGAAGTAGTGTTTGCCAGTTCTCTCCACTATAAAGTTACATTCATCCCCACCTCCACTTTCCATAATGTTACTCTTTAGGAGCCTGTTACTTAATGTAGTCTAAACTTAAGTGGTGAGGATTTGTGCTACATCTCTCCTAGAAGAATGTCCACATAAATTAGTTGGAGTTATTATTTACAGAAAATTGTCTTTTTTTCACTATTTATTTAAGCATTAAAAATATATCTCAGGATGGACACATGAATATGTATTTTGTGATTTGAGTTATTTCCTTTTTACACAAAATATTTCTGCTTTGGCCACTGGGAGCTCTTTCCGTTTTTTTCTTGTGTCCTTAGGTATAACTCCATCCGTGTGTGTGTGTGTGTGTGTGTGTGTGTGTGTGTGTGTGTCCCATGCTTTTACTTTCTGGCATGACAAGATGCTTCAGGTTCATCTTGCATATTCTCTATCCCAGTCCTAGAATCAGCCATTTCCTCAAGGAGCCTTTGTTCCTTTTATTGGAGAATTTTATCAGAAACCAAGTATTATTTATTATTCTTAGACAATAATTATAAAATATGTAATAATA
This sequence comes from Plecturocebus donacophilus, assembly GCA_004027715.1. Taxonomy (NCBI): domain Eukaryota; kingdom Metazoa; phylum Chordata; class Mammalia; order Primates; family Pitheciidae; genus Plecturocebus; species Plecturocebus donacophilus. The sequence goes on along the minus strand of PVKP010005257.1, from coordinate 56,679 downwards.
TTTAATTATTTAAGGCAGAGTAATATGTAAGCCATAATTTGCTTATTCGTTAATCAATGAATGAACAGTTGGGTTTTCTCCCCACCTTTTACCTATTTTGAATAATGCTGCTACAATCGTGGTTATACAACTATTTGTGTGAGCTCTGCTTTCAAATTTTTGGGTATATATCCAGCAGTGGAATTACTGAATCATATGATAATTATTTTTAACCTTTTGAGGAAGTGCTGTATTGTTTTCCACTGAGGCTGTACCATTTCAGATTTCCATCAGTAAATTACAAGGACTCCAATTCCTTTATATCCTTGCCAACACGTTTTTTCTGCTTTTAATGGCCATTGTAATGGTTGTAAAGTGGTTTTTCATTGTAGCTTTTATTCAGTTTTCCATACTTATTAGTGATGTTGAGAATGTCTTCATGTGCTTCTTGCTCATTTGTGTATCATCTTTGGAGAAGTGTGTATTCAAGTCCTTTCCCTCTATTTTAGAATTTTTTTCTAAAAATTTTCTAAAAATTTCTAAAAATGTGCTAATAAAACTTTATTTACAAACACAACCAGCAGCCTGGATTTAGCCCATGTGCTATGGTTTGCTCACCCCTGGAATAGAGTACAAAGATCCCAACATACATTTAATTAATTAATGCTCCAGAGGGACATAATAGAGAGAATAGGGGTATAAAAATATTAGAAGAAGCAGTGCTCAAGAATTGTTGTTGATGATGAATTGTAGGAGTTCTTGGTATGTTCTGAGTAGTAATTCCTTATCACATATATGATTTCAAATACTCTCACACCTGGAAGACAATGTGGGTTCAGTTTCAGACCACTGCTGTAAAGCAAGTCACACAATTTATTTTTTGGTTTCCCAGTGAATATAAATTATGTTTACAATATACTATAGTCTACTAAATGTGCAATAACATCTATAAAAAATAATATACATACCTCAATTATAATTACTTTATTGCTAAAAAAATGCTAACAATCATTTGACCTTCAGTGAGTTATAATCTTTTGGTGGAGAAGGGTGTTGCCTTGATGTTATGGCTGCTGACGACTGATAAAGGTGGCGATTTCTAAAGGTGGGGGTGGCTGTGGCAATATCTTAAAATAGGACAATAGTGAAGTTTGCTGCATCAAATGACACCTCTTTTCATGAAAGATTTCTCCATAATATGTCATGATATTTGATAGCATTTTACCCTCAGAACTTCTTTCAAAATTGTAGTCAATTCTCTTCAACCCTGAGGATACTTTATCAACTAAATTTATGTAACATTCTAAATCCTTTGCTGTCATTTCCATAATTTTCAATGTCTTCACCAGGAGTAGATTCCATCTCAGAAACCACATTTTTTGCTCACCCATCAGAAGCCACTACTCATTCATTCAAGTTTTTATCATGAAATTGTAGCAATTCAGACTCCACTTCTAATTCTAGTTCTCTTGTGACTTCCACCACAACCACAGTGACTTTCTCCATTGAAATCTTTAACCCCTCAAAGTCATTCATGAGGACTGAAATCAACTTCTTCCAAACTCCTGTTAATGTTGATATTTTGACCTCCTACCGTGAACCACAAATGCTCTTAATAGTAAATTCTTTCCAAATGACATCTAGAATGATGATTCCTTTCCAGAAGGTTTTTAGTGTACTTCTCCCAGATACATGAGCTGTGTCTCCACCCAAATCTCATCTTGAATTACAGCTACCAAAATTTCCACATGTTGTGGGAGGGACCCAGTTAGAGATAATTGAATCATGGGGGCAGTTTCCCACATGCTGTTCTGCGGTAATAAATAAGTCTCACAAAATCTGATGGTTTTATAAGGGGTTTCCCTTTTCACTTGGCACTCATTCTCTCTCTTGACTACCACCATGTAAGAGATGCCTTTCACTTTCCACCATGATTGTTCAGCCTCCCCAGCCACATAGAACTGTGAGCTTATTAAACCTCTTTTTCTTTATACCAGTCTCAGGTATGTCTTTATCAGCAGTGTGAAAACAAGCTAATACTGTAAATTAGTACTGGTAGAGTGGGGTGCTGCTGGAAAGATACCCAAAAATATGGAAGTGACTTTGGAAGTGGGTAACAGCCAGAAGCTGGAACAGTTTGGAGGGCTCAGAAGACAGGAAGATGTGGGAAAGTTTGGAACTTCCTAGACACTTGTTGAATGGCTTTAACCAAAATGCTGATAATGATGTGAACAAAGAAATCCAGGCTGAGGTGGTCTCAGATGGCAATAAGGAACTTGTTGGGAACTGGAGTAAAGGTGGCTCTTGGTATGTTTTAGCAAAGAAACTGGCAGCATTTTGCTTGTGCTCTAGAGATTTGTGGAACTTTGTGTTTGAGGAAGATGATTTAGGGCATCTGGCAGAAAAGAATTTCTGAGCAGCAAAACCTTCAAGATGTGACTGTTAAAAGCATTCCATTTTAAAAGAGAAACAGAACATAAAAGTTCAGAAAATTTGTAGCCTGACAATGTAATAGAAAAGAAAATCTCATTTTCTAAGGAGAAATTCATGCTAGCTGCAGAAATTTGCATAAATAACAAGGAGCCAAATGTTAATCCCCAAAACAATGGGGGAAATGTCTCCAGAGCATGTCAGAAAACTTTTTGGAGTCCCATCCATCACAGGCCTGGAGGCCTCGGGACTTGGTGCCCTGTGTCACAGCTTTTCTAGTCGTGACTAAAAAGGGCCAAGGTACATCTTGGGCCATGGCTTCAGAGGGTGCAAGCCTTAAGCCATAGCAGCTTCCATGTGCCATTGAGCCTGTGGGTGTATAGAAGTCAAGAATGGAGGTTTGACAACTTCTGTCTAGATTTCAGAGGATGTATGGAAATGCCTGAATGTCCCAGCAGAGGAGTTGCAGGGGCAGAGCCCTCATGGAGAACCTCTGCTAGGGCAATGCAGAAGGGAAAGGAGTGCAATCCCCCACACAGAGTCCCCACTTGGGCACTGCCTAGTGGAGCTGTGAGAAGAGGGCCACCATCCTCCAGACCCCAGAATGGTAGATCTACCAACAGTTTTCACCATGTGCTTGGAAAAGTCACAGATGTTAAATGCTAGCCTGAGAAAGCAGCTTGGAGGGGGGCTGTGCCCTGCAAAGCCACAGGCTGGAGCTGCTCAAGACCATGGGAACCCAAGTCTTGCATCAATGTGACTTGGATGTGAGACATAGAGTCAAAGGAAACCATTTTGGAACTTTACGGTTTAATGACTGCCCTACTGGATATCAGGCTTGAATGGAGGCTGTAGCTTTTTTGTTTTGGACAATTTATCCCATTTAGAACAGGTATATTTATACAATGCTTGTACTCCATTGTATCTAGGAAGTAACTAACTTGCTTTGGTTTTACAGGCTTGTAGGTGGAAGGGACTTCCCTTGTCTCAGATGAGACTTTGGACTGTGAACTTTTGAGTTAATGCTGAAATGAGTTAAGACTTTAGAAAACTGTTGGAAAGGCATAATTGGTTTTGAAATGTGAGGACATGATATTTGGGCAGGGTAAGGGGTTGAATGGTATGGTTTGGATGTGGCTCCTTCCAAATCCCATCTTGAATTGTAGCTCCCATAATTCCCCCATGTTGTTGGAGGGGTCTGGTGGGATATAATTGAATTATGGGAGAAGTTTTTCCCATACTGTTCTCATGGTAATGAATAAGTCTCATCAAATCTGATGGTTGTGTAAGGAGTTTCTTTTTCACTTGGTTCACATTCTTTTTCTTGCCTGCCACCATATAAAGCATGCCTTTCACCTTCCACCATGATTATGAGAACATGTGCAACTGTGAGCCCTTTAAACCTCTTTTTCTTTATGAATTATTCAGTCTTGGGTATGTCTTTATCAACAGTGTGAAAATAGAATAATATGCTATTTATGGCAGTTTTGGTTTATAAAATGTATTTCTTAAATTATAAGACTTGAAAGTCAAAATTTCTTCTTGATCCATGGGTTGCAAATGGTGTTGTGTTAGAAGACTTTAAAACATCACTCTTCTGTCATATTTCCATCAGAGTTCTTGAGTCACCTGTTACATTGTCAATGAGTAATAATATTTTGAAAGGAATCTTTTTCTCTCAGAATCAGAGCTCTACAGTGGGCTTAAAATATTCAGTAAACCATGCTGTAAACAAATATGCTGTCATCCAGGCTTTGTTGTTGCATTTAGAGAGCACAGGCAGAGTACACTTAGTATAATTCTTAAAGGCCCTAGGATTTTCAGAATGATAAATTAGCATTGATTTTAACTTAAAATCACCAGCTGCATTAGCTCTTGACAAGAGGGTGAGCTTGTTTTTTTGAAGCTTTGAAGTCAGACATTGACTTCTTCCTATCTATGAAAGTTCTAGATGGCATATTTTTCCAATATAAGGCTGTTTTATCTATGCTGAAAATCTGTAGTTTAGTTGACCACCTTCATCAATACTTGCTAGATCTTCTGGGTAAAAATGTCAGCACTTGCTGCTTCATTTTGCACTTCATGTTGTTTCTTCCTAAAACCTCATGAACCAAACTCTCCTAGTTTCCAACTTTTCTTCTTCAGCTTTCTCACCACTGTCAGTTTCATAGAATTGAAGAGAGTCAGGGCCTTTCTCTGGATGACCCTTTGGGTTAAGGAAATATTATAACTCATTCAATCTTTCATTCACATTACTAAACTTTCTCCATATTACCAATAAGGCTATTTATTATTACTATTCATGTTAGTTTGTGTGAAGTTCACTGAAGTAGCTCTTTTAATTTTCTTCAAGAATTTTGTCTTTTCTTTCACAACTTGACTCTTTGGCACAAGAGGTTGAGCTTTGTCCTCTCTCAGCTTTAGAGATGCCCTTCTCACTAAGTTTAATCATTTCTAGCTATTTATTTAAGTGAGATATGTACCACTTTCTTTCATCTGAACACTTGGAGGCCATTGTAGGGTTATTAACTGACCTAATTTCAATATTGTCATGTCACCTGAAATAGGCAGGCCTCAAGAAAAAGAGAAAAATGAAGGAATAGCCAGTTGGTGGAGCAGTCAGAGCACACACAATATTTATCGATTAAGTTTGTGGTGCTCAAAACAATTACAACTGTAATATCAATGATCACTGATTACAGTTTATCATAATAGATATAATGGCAATTATATTACTAGTATATTAATTGCATTACTGAAAACGTTTGAAGTGTTATGTGAATCACTGAAATGTGCCACAAAGACACAAAATGAGCACATGCTACTGGAAATTGGAACTAATAGACTTGCTTGATGTAGGTTGCTACAAACCTTTAATTTGTAAAAATCACAATATCTGCAGAGCTCAATAAAGCGAAGTAAAATAAAACAAGGTGTCTCTCATTCTGTAGGTTTTTTTTCAATGTGTTGAGCTACTATAATCTTGAGCTACATCAAACATAAAACATAAGAAGGTTGTTAAAACCATTTAAACCAAGGAATTTGGAGATTTTGCAATGCTTTTTGCAGGTTTAAAAAAATTTTTTTTAAATTGTACTTTAAGTTCTAGGATACATGTGCAGAACATTCAGGTTTGTTACATAGGTATACATATGCCATAGTGATTGGCTGCATCTATCACCACGTCATCTACATTAGGTATTTCCTTTAATGCTATCCCTCCCCTATCCCCTAAACCCCCAACAGGCCCTGGTGTGTGATGATTCCCTCCCTGTGTCCTTGTGTTCTCATTGCTCTGTTCTCACTTATGAGTGAGAATATGCAGTGTTTCGTTTTCTGTTCTTGTAATAGTTTGCTGAGAATGATGATTTCCAGCTTCATCAATGTCCCTGCAAAGGACATAAACTCATCCTTTTTTGTGGCTGCATAGTATTCCATTGTGCATATTAGCCCCGTTTTCTTTATCCAGACTATCATTCATAGGCATTTGGGTTGGTTACAAATCTTTGCTATTGTGAACAGTGCTGCAATAAACATACGTGTGCATGTGTCTTTATAACAGAATGATTTATAATTCTTCAGTTATATACCCAGTAAAGGGATTGCTGGGTCAAATGGTGTTTCTATTTCTAGATCCTTGAGGAACTGCCACATTGTATTCTGCAATGGTTGAACTAATTTACACTCCTACCTACAGTGTAAAAGTGTTCCTATTCCTCTACATTCTCTCCAGCATCTGTTGTTCTTTATCTCCTTCAGTTCTGCTCTGATCTTAGTTATTTCTTGTCTTCTGCTGGCTTTGGAATTTGTTTGTTCTTTCTTCCCTAGTTCTTTTAATTTTGATGTTAAGGTGTCAATTTTAAATCTTTCCTGCTTTCTTTTTGGGGAATTAGTGCTATAAATCTCCCTCTACACACTGCTTTAAATGTGTCCCAGAGATTCTGGTACATTGTGTCTTCATTTTCATTGGTTTCAAAGACCATCTTTATATCTGTCTTCATTTCATTATTTATCCAGTAGCCATTCAGGAGCAGGTTGTCCAGTTTCCATGTAGTTGTGTGATTTTGAGTGAGTTTCTTAATTTAATTCTCAAATTAAAACAGTCTGAGAGACATAATTTCCATTCTTTTGCATTTGCTGAGGAGTGTTTTACTTCCAAATGTGTGGTCAGTTTTAGAATAGGTGTGATGTGGTGCTGAGAAGAATGTATATTACATTGATTTGGGTAGAGTTCTGTAGATGTTTATTAGGTCTGTTTGGTCCAGATCTGAGTTCAAGTTCTGGATATCTTTGTTAATTTTCTGTCTCATTGATCTGTCTAATATTGACAGTGTGGTGTTAAAGTCTCCCACTATTATTGTTTGAGAGTCTAAGTTTTCTTGTAGGTCTCTAAGAATTTGCTTTATGAAACTGGGAGCTCTTGCATTGGGTGCCTATATATTTAGTATAGTTAGCTCTTCCTGTTGCGTTGATCCCTTTACCATTATGTAATGCCCTTCTTTGTCTCTTTTGATCTTTGATGGTTTAAAGTCTCTTTTACCAGAGACTAGGATTGTAACCCCTGCTTCTTTTTGCTTTCCATTTGCTGGGTACATCTTCCTCCGTCCCTTTATTTTGAGCCTAAGTATGTCTTTGCATGTAAAATGGGTCTCCTGAATATAGCCATGGATGGGTCTTGACTCTTTATCCAATTTGCCAGTCTGTGTCTTTTAATTGGGACATTTAGTCAATTTAAGGTTAGTGCTGTTATGTGTGAATTCAATCCTGCCATTATGATGCTAGCTGGTTATTTTACTCGTTAGTTGATGCAGTTTCTTCCTAGCATCAATAGTCTTTACAATTTGGTATGTTTTTGCAGTGTCTGGTACTGGTTTTTCCTTTCCATGTTTAGTGCTTCCTTCAGGAGCTCTTGTAGGGAAGGCCTGGTGGTGACAAAATCTCTCAGCATTTGCTTGTCCATAAAAAAATTTATTTCTCTTTCACTTATGAAGCTTAGTTTGGCTAGATATGAAATTCTGGGTTGAAAATTCTTTTCTTTAAGAATGATAAATATTGGCCCCCACTCTCTTCTGGCTTGTGTGGTTTCTGCTGAGAGATCTGCTGTGAGTCTGATGGGCTTCCCTTTGTGGGTAACCCAACCTTTCTCTCTGGCTGCCCTTAGCATTTTTTTCTTCACTTTAACCTTGCTGAATATGACGATTATGTATCTTGGGGTTGCTTTTCTCGAGGAGTATATTTGTCGTGTTCTCTCTAGTTTCTGAATTTGAATGTTGACCTGCCTTGCTAGTTTGGGGAAGTTCTCCTGGATAATATCCTGAGGAATGTTTTCCAACTTGGTTTTATTCTCCCTGTCACTTTCAAGTACACTGATCAAACATGGATTTGGTCGTTTCATGTAATTCCATATTTCTTTGAGGCTTTGTTCATTTCTTTTCACTTTTTTCCTCTAATCTTTCCTTCTTGCTTTATTTCATTGAGTTGATCTTGAATCTATAATATCCTTTCTTTTGCTTGATGGATTCATCTATTGAAATCTGTGTATGCTTCCGTAGTTCTCATGATGTGTTTTTCAGCTCCATCAGGTCATTTATTCTCTTCTCTAAACTAGTTATTCTAGTTAGCATTTCATCTAACCTTTTTTCAAGGTTCTTAGCTTCCTTGCATTGGGTTAGAACTTGCTCCTTTGGCTCAGAGAAGTTTGTTATTACCCGCCTTCTGAAGCCTGCTTCTGTCAATTCATCAAACTCATTCTCCATCTGGTTTTTTCCCCTTGCTGGTGAGGAGCTGTAATCCCTTAAAGGAGAAGAGGAGTTCTGGCTTTTGAAGTTTTAGCCTTTTTGCACTGGTTTCTTCCCATCTTTGTGGATTTATCTTCCTTTGGTCTTTGAGGTTGGGGACCTTTGGATGGGGTCTCTTAGTGGACATCCTTTGTGTTGATGTTTAACCTATTTCTTTCTGTTTGTTAGTTTTCCTTCTGACAGTCAGGCCCCTCTGCTGCTAGTCTGCTGGATTTTGCTGGAGGTCCATTCCAGAGCCTGCTTGCCTGGAAATCACCAGCAAAGACTGCAGAACAGCAAAGATTGCTGCCTGTTCCTTCTTCTGGTTGGTTTGTCCCAGAGGGGTTCCTGCCAGATGCCAGCCACAGCTCTCCTGCATGAGGTGTCTGTGTACTCCTACTTGGAGGTATCTCCCAGTCAGGCTACACAGGGTTCACAGAGCCACTTGAGGAGGTAGTCTTTCCCTTGTTAGAGCTCAAATGCTGTGGTCAGAAATTTGCTGCTTCCTTCAGAGCTGCCAGGCAGGGATATTTAGGTCTGTTGAAGCCATACACACTACTGCCCCTTTTCCCAAGTGTTCTGTCCCAGGAAGTTGGGGGCTTTATTTATAAGTCCCTGATGGGCTGCTGCCTTTTTTCAGAGATGGCCTGTCCAGCAAGGACATCTAGTGAGACAGTGCCTGCAGCTGCTGAGCTGTGTTGGGCTCTGCTCAGTTTGAATTTCCAGCAGTTCTGCTTACTCTGTGGGATTGAAACTGCCCCCTTGAGCCTCAGCTGTGGCAGACGCTTCTCTCCACACTGAGCTCAAGTGACCCAGGTTGAGTTCAGACAGATTTGCTGGCTGCAAGAATTTCAAGCCAGTGGATTTTAGCTTGCTGATCTCTGTCAGGGTAGGATCCACTGAGCCAGACCACTTGGCTCCATGGTTTCAGCCCTTTTTCCAAGAGAGTGAACAGTTCTGTCTTGCTGATATTCCAGGTGCCACTGTGGTATCTAAAAATGTATATATCTATCTGCGTAAATGTAATAACTGGGAACACTATACCCAGGAAGCTTTATCACTAGGTATTTGGATATCTTTTTGGTAAATTTATTTTAATTCTATGGGAAGCAGAAAATTTTTATAGTTGGGATGAATGGAAAAGGGTTGGAGTTAAAGTCCTTTGAATGGGTGGTAATGACCCAAGGAGTAAAGTCCATTGTTTTTCCAGATTTTTAGGAATTTGTGTGCCCATTTTTGATTTGGAGGATCTCAATTAATTCTGTGTCTCAAAATCAGCCATTATACTCTCATACATTCACCTCTTCTGTGATAGTCCATGGACCTAGAGAGAAAGATGCTTATATAGTTTTGGCGGCAGGGATTTAGCAATGAAAATAGCTTGGCCTTAGTGGAATTCAAGTAATTTTTAAATTTTGGACCCATCAGATACAGATGCAGTTATTTCCACTCTTTCCTCCACTTTCCAAAAGCAGAGATGCCTCTCTCCATGGCCACCACCACCATAAGTCCTTGTGGTGTAATGACAGGCTACCCTTGATGTTCCCTTAAGGCCGAAAGCCTCTTTAGTTAGTTTGTGTGAATGCTTTCTAGTATCTTTCAGGGCAGCAAGGTGCAAGACAGTTTTCTTTGCCTTTCCTTATGCTTTTCTCATGTGGAAGGAGTCTTGCTTCATAGCCACCACACCTGTAAATGTGTTGATTCTCACCAGAAACCAGCAAGACCAAAGGCTCACCCAAGGCCCTCACTGTATTACCTGGGCATTGCTTCTGATTATTCGGGGCCCAAGAGCTCTTCAGTTAGCAAGTGATGAATTCTGCCAGGACTGGGTCCTTCCCTTCAAAGCAGCATGTATCCTTCTTACCCAGCATGTGTCTAGATATATTGTCCAGGAGCTAGGGTTTAGAAAGGTGGCCCTATGACTCTGACTGGTACCCTTTTCTACTGTCACTGAGCAGGTATCCAAGATGCAAGACAAAGTTCTCTCCAATCTTACATCTCTTCAAGTAGAGGGAAGGGGTCTCAGCCATGAGTTCTAAAGCCTGGGATTAGGGGACGGGTAATGTCAGCACTTCCTTATTGCCCCAGCTGATGTTGCAGTAGGTCATGTGTATCCCAAGTCTACTGACTCTGGGACCAATTCAGCACTAGGACTTATCTAGTGGTCACCACCATTGTGGCTTAAGCTGCCTTTTAAGTTTATTTGGGGCCCCAGAGCACTGTAGCCCATAATGGCACAGCAGACAGGAACTCTAATTCTGACCACTGGGACGGGCAATTCCCCTCTGCCTAGGGCTGGTTTAAGTGCTCCCTCTATGGCTGGGTGTCAGCTGAATTTGTCCCAGTTTTGTTTTCTGTTATAATAGAGAATTACTGAGTTCAATGCCTCATAAATTCTGCAGTCTCCCTCTCCCCAGCCTATAGAAATGTTTACACACCATGTCACTACTGCTAGGTGATGGAAGAGGGATGGCATCTGTGATTCAAGGCTCTTTTTCTTATCTCCTCAGTGCCTCTCTCAGTGATACGATATTAAAATCAGGTACAGTGTGTGCTCAACTGATTTTCGGTTTTCATGAAGTGTGTGTGTGTGTGTGTGTGTGTGTGTGTGTGTGTGTGTGTAGATATTTGTTAAATTGGTGTCTTTTTGGGGCAGACAGTAGGTGGAGCCTTCTATTCTGACTCCATACTCTGCCTTCTCCTAGGGTTCCTCCTACTATCATATTTTAGCTGGGACAAATAGATGATATGTTAAAGGTAACACAAATATCAAACCAGACAGAATTTGATTTAGGAACCAAACACAGACTGTCATTGTAAAAAGGGTAAAGTCTTAGCTAGTGAACTACAGCAGGACACAGTTACCATTGCTCTTTCTAGAAGGAAAACTAGAGGCAGTTTAGTCTTGGATAGCAAAAGGTGGCTTGTTATGTACATGAAGCCCCTGACATAGTCAAAAATAATTAAAGTTCTTTCGCTAGACTTTTAATTTTTTTTTTAATTTTGAAGCTGCTGAAATTTTAACCAATTCACAGGTCTTGTTATTTCTAATATGGAATTCTCCTTTGGATTTACTCAAATAGGGTAGAGGTGGTCAAACCCAGTGGGGAAAAAGAAAACAACAAGAACAACAAAATACAAATAATAAAATCAGAAACAAATGAATAAACACAAAACAGTTAAGGAAAACAAACAAATGATTGCACAATTTATACTATAACTGAGAACTCTAATGATAAGAATAAATTAAGACCAGCCTAGGGTAAATCATAACTTTTAGTCATTAGGGAGAATTTTGAATACAAAACTCCAGCTCAAGTACTTACCTAGAAATGGGGCACAGGCTGAAAACTGCTCTCTACGATATTAAAAGCTGGAAAAACAAATCTTCCTTGTTAGAAGTGAGTAAAACACCAGAAAAAGAGTTGTACAACAAAATAAACATTAGTTATTACCCAAATTTTGAGATATTGGTGATTCTCTGAAAAGGGAAAGCTCACAGATGTCAGCAAATTTTCCTATTGGTTTGAATAATCAAAATAGCCAAAGCCTAAGCAATGTTTGATTCATATGTATATATAAGTTATACCAAGCACCAATCAGGGATGGGTCATAGATCAGGGCCACTTTCACATGGAGTCCTGTCTCTTGGTCATTAATTTGTAAGCCAAAAAGTTTCTGAGACAGGTCTCAGAAACTTTAATATACAGTTATTATATTAATATTATATTATATTATTAATATTATTATATTAATATACAATATATTATTATATTATAGTTATATTATATTATATTTATATTTATATTATAGTTATATTATATTATATTATAGTATATTATAATATATAATTATTATATTAATATACAATATGTATATTGATAAATATACAATAAATTTAGAGTGTATTTTTGTTCTTATGAAGGAGGTTTTTTGTTGGCTCGTGACACAGGTTCTGAAAACGTGATTGATTTTACAGCTGGATTTTATACATTTTAGGGAGATAGAAATTACAGGCAAAGACATAAGTCAATATATGTAAGTTACACATTGATTGGCACAGAAAGCAGGATACCTCAAAATGGATGCTCCCAGATGAGAGGTGTATTCAAAGATTTTCTGATTGGCAATTGATTGTAAGAGTTAAACTTTGTTCAAAGAGCTGAAGTCAAATTGGGTTAAGGTAAGGAGGTGTTGTGGAAGCCAAGATTGTTATGTAGAGGAAGCCTACAAATAGTAGCCTTCAGAGTGAATAGTTGTGAATGTCTCTTGTGAGACATTAAATGGTGTCAGACTCTTATGAAAAGACCTATTAAGGGATGGAGACTCTCTATAGAGCATAAATTTTCCATGTAAGAGATAAGTTTTCAGGGTCATTTCAAAATATGTCAAGGAAATACATTTTGGGGTAAAATAATTTCCCTCAGGGCCTGCTATTTGTCATGTGGTGTTATGGCAGAATTAGGTTGGAATTTGGTGTTTTATTGCAACAAAGTGTCTATTTTGTCAGTTATAAGATCCTGTTTTAACGTTAATTCTTGTGAACTGTGTCTAAACTCCAAAGGGAGGAGAGTATAATAAGACAGGTTTGATACTTTCTTCTCATCATGACCTGAAGTAGCTTTTCAGGCTTTTTGGGAATCACCTTGGCTGAGAACGGGGTCCATTCTGTTGGTTGGTAAGCTTAGAATTTTATTTTTTGGTTTACACTATCCATTATTAAAAATAAACTTTTAAGACTTTATTATTATTGTACAGTTGTCTGGTTCTCCCTTCAATTCTGTCAATGTTTGCTTCAAGTGTATATATAGGCCATTATATCTGTGATCTTGGGTGCATATATTTTTACATATTTTTTCTTTTTGGTGAAATTATACTTTTAACAATATATAAAATCCTTCTTTTCTTGTGAAATATTTTTTGACTTAAAATTTATTGTGTCTGATATTACTATAACCACCCTTATCTCCATTATTTACTATTTGCATGTAATATCTTTTGACATTTTTTTTTTTACTTTCAACCTAAGCTTTTCTTTTTATGTGGAAAATACTTTGCAATTTCACATAGTTGGATAACTTTTTCAATTGATTCTGCCAATCTGTGCTTTATTATTAGGGAGTTTTACTTATTTACATGAAGCAATTACTTGCTGTAAAGAACTATTTCTCAGTTTCTATATTTTATGGTGCTTTTATCCCTCATTTTTTTCCTACTGTCTTCCTCTGTGCCTAGTTGATTTTTTGGAAAGATATATTAAAAAAATTTGTGTGTATATTCTGTATATATATTTTTTGTAGTTGTCTATGAGCTTCAAATATAACTTCATACACTAATAACAATCAATTTTGTATTGATATAACCTTAATCTTAATCACATGCAAAGAAAACTCCTTTACAGCTCTATTCTCTGTCACCACTCTCCACACTTTATTATACTGATGTCACAAATTACACTTTTATATATTGTATACCTATTAACATAGATTTATAATCATTTTTATACATTGTTTCCTAAATCAAGTAATGAAAAGTATTGCTACTAACCAAAATTACAATACTGCTTTTTTTGGTTTTGCTTTTTTCTTGTCATTTGACTAGGCAATCCCATTATTGTATATATACCCAAATGAACATGAATCATTCTAACATGAAGACACTTGCACATGTATGTTAATTGCCGCACTATTCACAATAGACATAGAATTAACCTAAATGCCCATCAACAGTAGACTGGTTAAAGAAAATATAGTACATATACACCATGGAATAGTACACAGCTATAAAAAAGAATGAGATATTCTCCTATACATCAACATAGATGCAGCTAGAGTCCATTATTTTAAACAAAGTAAAGCAGGAAGAGAAAACCAAATACAGCATGTTATCACTTGTAAGTGGGAGCTAAGCATTGAGTACACACAAATACAAAGAAGGGAGCAATTGACCCAAGTGCCTATTTGAGGATAGAGAGTGGGAAGAGAGTGATGATTGAAAAACTACCTATTGGTTACTATGCTTATTACCAGGCTGACAATCTGTAGAGCAAACTCGTGTGAAACATAATTTACCTATACAAAAAATCTGCACATGTACCCCTGAATCTAAAATAAAAGTTTCAATGATCCAATAATACTGTTTTTATATATTTGCTTCTGTATTTACTTTTATCAGAAATTTTTATATCTTCATATGGCTTCAAGTTACTGTTTGGCATCCTTTTATTTTACCTTAAATAACTGACATGCTTTTCCATTTCTTGTATGCCAGATCGAGTTATAATAAACTTTCAGTTTTTGTTTACCTGGTAATATTTTAATTTTTCCCTCATATAGGAAGATGATTTAGCAAGATATAGAATCCTCAGTTTACATATTTATTTTTCATTCATCACTTCAAGCATATCATCTGTAAACCAAAAATAAAACTTTAAGCACCCTAACCAAAAAAATGCACCAAGCTCTCAACCAAGGGGAGCCAAAGAAACCTTAAAAACTAGTTTTGATCACAATAAAGGGAAAGGGGAATCAGATATGCCTCATTAAGCCTTTTCCCTTTTGAAGTTTAGACACAACAGACCATAATTAACATTAAAATGGAGATCCTAATACTGTCGGAACAGACTCTTTGGAGCAATAAGATACCAACTCCATCCTAACTCTTGTATAATATCACATGACAGACAATAGGCACTCAAAGAAATCAGAGTATTTTACTCCAAAAACATTTCTTTGACATATTTCAGAATGGTTCTGCAAAGATGTCTCTTATAGGTAAAATTTACATTCTACAGAGAAACCTCTCGCATTTCCAGGTCTTTTCCTGATCCAGGAGAGATTTAACTGAGAGTCTGACACCTTTTAATGTCTGATAATAGACATCCACATCTTTCTCTCTGAAGTCTGCTATCTGGAAGCTACATCTATACAAAAAGAATCTTTTCTTCCACAACACACCCCTTACCATACTCCAGGTGACTTCAACTATTCAGGCAGAGCTTAATTCAACCAATTGCCAATCGAGAAATCTTTGAATCCACTTTCAACCTGGAAGTAGCCACTTCAAGATGTCCTGCCTTTCTGAGCCAAAACAATGTATACCTTACATGTATAGACTTATGTCTCTGTCTATAATTGCTATCTTCATAAAATGTATAAAATCAAGCTGTAACCCAAACACCTTGGGCACATATTCTTAGAATCTCCTGAGGCTGTCTCATGAGTCAGTGTCCTCACGTTTGCTTCAAAAAAAAACCTCTTCAAATATTTTACAGAATTTGGCTTTTATTTTTGTCAACACATTCCACTGTCCTCTAGCTTCCATGATTTCTACTGATAAATCTTTTGAAAATCTTATTGAGAGTAGTTTGTATGTGACAAGTTGCTTTTGTCTTGCTTCTTTAAAGATACTTTCTTTGAATTTTAACAGTTTGTTTATAATGTGTTTCTCTCTGGGTCTCTTTGGGTTTATACTACTTGAAATTTGTTGACTTCCTTTTATTTATGTTTATATTTTTTCCCAAATTTGAGAAATGTTTAGACAATTATTTATTCAAATAAGCCCTCTGCTCCATTCTCTCGCTGCTCTCTTCCTGGAAATTTTATAATATAGATATTGGTCCTTTTGACCGTGTCTCATGTTTCTTAGGTTTTATCCACTTTTCTTCATGTTTTTTCTCCTCATACTAATAATTTTAATTGTTCTATTTTTGAATTCAATGATTCTTTCTTCTGTGTGCTTGAGTCTTCTGTTGAATTTCTCTAGTGAATTTTTAAATCCAATTATTGAATTTTTAAGTCCCAGAATTTGTTTGATCTCTTTTTAAATATTCTAATTTTTATGTATAATTTCTCTGATATTTTTTAGTTTTTGTCTGTATTTTTTTTGACAATTTGAGCATATTTAAGACTGTTTTAATGACTCTGTCTAACTATTCTGATGTCTGCATTTATTTTCTTTTTTATTTATTTTTATTTTATTTTTTTTGAGATGAAGTCTCACTCTGTTCCCCAGGCTGAAGTGCAGTGGTGTGATCTCAGCTCACTGCAGCCTCTGCCTCCCAAGTTCAAGCGATTCTCCTGCCTCAGGTTTTCTATAACTGGGACTACAGGTGCTTGTCACCACACAAGCTAATTTTTGTAATTTTGGTAAAGACAGGGTTTCACTATCTTGAGCTCCTTCTCTCAAGTGATCCACCCACCTCAGGCTCCCAAATTGCTGGGATTAGAGGCATGAACCACCATGCTCAGCCTGCCTATGTTTCCTGAGTTTTGATTTCTACCACTTTAATTTATTTCTTTCAATGGGCCATGTTTTCCTGTTTCTCTGTATGCCTTATGAGTTTTTGTTGTTGTTTTTGCAGTTGTTATTGAAAATTGCACATTTGGAAAATAGCCACCTCTTCCAATCTTTGCAAACTGTTTATGCCTGGGAAGTCCTTCACTAATTAGTAAGGCATGTTCTGACCCTAGGGATCAGCCTGAGTAGAAATAATAATATATCTTCAGTTCTTTTCTGAGCATACATGTTGCCTGGGCTTATATGCTGCTTTTTCAGTTCTCTCACTTAAGTGACCACTTTAAATATTTTAATTTTCCAGAGACTCTCACCTCAGCTTTTCCTCAGGGCCTTCAGTGGTTGAGTGTATGTCTCCACCTGTAAAATCTTGGCTCAGACATCTGTGGATCCTTGTATTAGTCAGAGTTCTCTAGGGGGACAGAACTAATAGGATATGTGTATACATGACAAAGAGTTTAATAAGGAGAATTGACTCAAACGATTGCAAGTTGAAGTCCCACGGTAGGCTGTCTGCAAGTTGAGGAGCAAGAAAACCAGTGGTGGCTCAGTCTGAGTCCGAAAACCTCAAAAGTAGGGTATCCGACAATGCAGCATTCAGTCTGTGGCTGAAGGCCTGAGAGCCCCTGGCAAGTTACTGATATAAGTCCAAGAGTCCAAAAGCTAAAGAACTTGTAGTTTGATGTTTGAGCGCAGGAAGCATCCAGCATGGGAGAAAGATAAAGGCCAGAAGACTCAACTATTCAACTTCTTCCATTTTCTTCTGCCTGCTGTTTCTGGTCACGCTGGCAGCCAATTTGATGGTGCCCATTGAATCTTCCTGAGGGTGGGTCTTCCTCTTTCAGTCCACTGACTCAAATGTTAATCTCTTCTGGCAACACCCAGAAACACCCAGATATACCTAGAAACAATGCTTTGCATCCTTCAATCCAATCAAGTTGACACTTAATATTAACCATCACGATCCTAGTCCTTCTACAGATTTTGTATGCCGAGTTTGCTGCTTTCTGCTGCTTTTTCTGACCTGAGCTCTAAGGTAGGTAAAACAGAGACTTGTTCTTCAGGCAGCTCTCAGACCATTTAGGACATGCAAATATTGTTCTCTTTTCTTACTCCAGTTGGAAGATGGAAGTAAAGAAGTGGGCTACTGCCTCCTCCAGAGCAAGATTATGCCACTCTGGGGAAGGTAGGTGGAGTGAGATAAACATCAAAAAATGTTTTACTATTTGATATGTGGTTTTTTTTCTTTATTGTCCTTTCACTTAGTTGTTGACTCTTTTACAGGGTTTCCAGAAGATTACTTTAGCCCAGGTTTGGTTGCTTTTCAATATTTACTTGGGGGGACAAAATATTGGAACTTCCTAATCCGCAATTCTACTGACACCACTCCAAATGGCTGCATTTACATTTCTTAATTTTCAAAAGAGGCTTACTCCAGCTTCTCCTCAGAGTGTTAGATGGCCTATTGTATGTCTCACCTATAATCTTTTTTTAAATCATTGTTATACTTTAAGTTCTAGGATACATGTGCAAAACGTGCAGATTTTTTACATAGGTATATGCATGCCATGGTGGTGTGCTGTACCCATCAACTGGCCATCTACATTATGTATTTCTCCTAATGCTATTCCTCCCCTAACCCCCAACCCCTGACTGGCCCTGGTGTGTGATGTTCCCCTCTCTGTGTCCATGTGTGCTCATTGTTCAACTCTCACTTATGAGAGAGAACATACGGCGTTTGGTTTTATGTTCCTGTGTTAGTTTGCTGAGAATGATGGTTTTCAGCTTCATCCAAGTCCCTGCAAAGGACATGAACTCATCCTTTTTATGACTGCATAGTACTCCATGGTGTATATGTGCCACATTTTCTTTATCCAGTCTATCATTGATGGGCATTTGGGTTGGTTCCAAGGCTTTGCTATTGTGAATAGTGCTGCAATAAACATATGTGTGCATGTTTCTTTAAAGTAGAATGATTTATCATCTTTTGGGTATATACCCAATAATGGGATTGCTGGGTCAATGATATTTCTAGCTCTAGATCCTTGAGAAATCACTACACTGTCTTCCTCAATGGTTGAACTAACTTACATTTCCACCAACAGTTAAAAGCGTTCCTACTTTTCCACATCCTCTCCAGCATCTGTTGTCTCCTGATTTTTTAATGTTCGCCATTCTAACTGGCATGAGACGGTATCTCAATGTGGTTTTGATTTACATTTCTCTAATGAGCAGTGATGATGAGCTTTTTGTTCATATGTTTGTTGGTGGCATAAATGTCTTCTTTTGAATAGTGTCTGTTCAAAAGAAGTGTCTGTCTCCTTTGCCTACTTTTTGCTGGGGTTGTTTGTTTTTTTCTTGTAAATTTGTTTAAGTTCTTTGTAAATTCCAAATATTAGCTCTTTGTCAGATGGAAGGATTGCAAAAAGTTTCTCCATTTGCCTGTTCACTTTGATGATAGTTTATTTTGCTGTGCAGAAGCTCTTTAGTTTAATTAGATCCCATTTGTCAATTTTGGTATTTGTTGTCATTGCTTTGGTGTTTTCTCATGAAGTCTTTGCCCATGCCTATGTCCTAAATGGTATTGCCTAGGTTTTCTTCTAGGATTTTTATGGATTTAGGTCTTACATTTAAGTCTTTAACCCATATTGAGTTAATTTTTGTATAAGGTGTAAAGGAGTCCAGTTTCAGTTTTCTGCGTATGGCCAGCCAGTTTTTTCAACATCATTTATTAAATAGAAAATTCTTTGCCCATTTCTTGTTTTGTTAGGTTTCTCAAAGATCAGATGGTTTCAGATGTGTGGCATTATTTCTGAGCCCTCTGTTCTGTTCCATTGATCTATATATCTTTTTGATACCCGTACCATGCTGTTTTGGTTACTATAGTCTTGGAGTAAAATTTGAAGTCAGGTAAAGTGATGCCCCCAGCTTTGTTCTTTTTGCTTAGGATTGTCTTGGATATACGAACTCTTTTTTGGTTTCATATAAAATTTAAAGTAGTTTTTTTCTAATTCTGTGAAGAAAATCAATGGTAGTTTGATGGAGATAACACTGAATTTATAAATTACTTCAGGCAGTATGGCCATTTTCATGATATTGATTTTTCCTATTTATGAACATGGAGTGTTTTTTGATTTGTTTGTTTCCTCTCTTATTTCCTTGAGCAGTGGTTTGTAGTTCTCCTTGAAGAGGTCCTTCACAACCCTTGTAAGTTTTATTCCTAGATATTTTATTCTCTTTTTAGCAATTGTGAATGAGAATTCACTCATGATTTAACTCTCTGTTTGTCTGTTATTGGTGTATAGGAATGCTTGTAATTTTTATACATTGATTTTGTATCATGAGACTTTGTTGAAGTTCCTTATCAGCTTAAGGAGATTTGGGACATTTGGGACTGAGATGATTGGATTTTCTAAATATAAAATCATGTCATTTGCAAACAGAGACAATTTGACTTTCTCTCTATTTTAATACCATTTATTTCTTTCTCTTGCCTGATTGCCTTGGCCAGAACTTCCAATAGTAAGTTGAATAGGAGTGGAGAGAGAGGGCATTCTTGTCTT
Organism: Plecturocebus donacophilus; assembly: GCA_004027715.1. NCBI lineage: Eukaryota > Metazoa > Chordata > Mammalia > Primates > Pitheciidae > Plecturocebus > Plecturocebus donacophilus. The sequence goes on along the minus strand of PVKP010005257.1, from coordinate 36,635 downwards.
GTGATAGTTTTCAAAGTGAATGTTTCCAGCTTTTTCCCATTCAGCATAATACTGGTTGTGGGTTTTTCATAAATAGCTCTTATTATTTTGAGATATGTTTCATAAAGACCTAGTTTATTGAGGGTTTTTAGCATGAAAGGGAGCTGAGTTTTATTAAAGGCCTTTTCTACATTTGTTCAGACAATCATGTGTTTTTTGTCATTGGTTCTATTTATATGATGGATTATGTTTATTGATTTGCATATGTTTAACCAGCCTTGCATCCCAGGGATGAAGCCAAGTTGATTGTGGTGAATAAGCTTTTTGATGTGCTGCTGGATTATTGTGGATTCTCACATTAATCCCCATCAGGGATATTGGCCTGAACTTTTCTTTTTTGTGTGTGTCTCTGCCAGGTTTTGGTATCAGAATGAGGCTGGCCTCATAAAAAGAGTTAGGGAAGAGTCCCTCCTTTTTTATCATTTGGATTAGTTTCAGAAGGAATGGTACTAACTCCTCTTTGTAACTTTGGTAGAATTCAGGTTTGAATCTGTCTGGTCCTGGGCTTTTTTTGGTTAGTACTTGATTAATTACTGCCTCAATTTCAGAACTCTTAATTCTTTTATTCAGGTATTCAACGTCTTCCTGGTTTAGTCTTGGGAGGGTGTATGTATTCAGGAATTTATCTATTTCTTCTAGATTTTCTACTTTATTTGCTTAGAGGGGTGTACAGTATCCTCTGATGGTAGTTTGTATTTCTGTGGGATCAGTGGTGATATCCCCTTTATTATTTTTTTATTGTGTTTATTTGATTCTTCTCTCTTTTCTTCCATATTAGTCTGGCTAGCAGTTTGTCTATTTTGTTAATCTTTTCAGAAAACCAGCCATGTATTCACTAATTTATTGAAGGGTTTTTTGTGTCTCTACCTTCTTCAGTTCTTCTCTGATCTAAGTTATTTCTTGTCTTCAGCTAGCTTTCAAAGTTGTTTGTTCTTGCTTCTCTAGTTCTTTTAATTGCGATGTTAGGGTGTTAATTTTATATCTTTTCTGCTTTTTCCTGTGGGCATTTAGTGCTATAAATTACCCTCTAACCACTGCTTTAACTGTGTCTCAGAAATTCTGATATGTTGTGTTTTTGTTCTGATTGATTTCAAAGAACTTATTTATTTCTGCCTTAATTTTGTTATTTACCCAGTAGTATTCAGGAGCAGGTTGTTCAGTTTTCATGTAGTTGTGCAGTTTTGAGTAAGTTTCTTAATCTTGAGTTCTAATTTGATTGCACTGTGGTCTGAGAGATTGTTTGATATGATATCTGTTCTTTTGCATTTGCTGAGGAGTGTTTAACATTATGTAATGCCCTTCTATGTATTTTTTTAATCTTCGTTGGTTTAAAGTCTGTTTTATCAGAGACTGGGATTGACACCCTTGCTTTGTTTGGCTTTGTTTGGTAAATCTTCCTCCATCTCTTTATTTTGAGTCTATATGTGTCTTTGCATGTGAGACAGGTCTCCTGAATACAGCACACCAACGGGTCTTGACTCTATCCCTTTTGTCAGTCTTTTCATTGGGGCATTTAGCTTGTTTATATTTAAGGTTAATATTGTTATGTGTGCATTTGATCCTGTCATCATGATGCAGCTGGCTATTTTGCTCATTAGTAGATGCAGTTTCTTCATAGCATTGGTGGTCTTAACAATTTGGTATGTTTTTGCCACAGCTGGTACTGGTTTTTCCTTTCTGTGTTTAATGCTTTCTTGAGGAATTCTTGTAAGGCAGGTCTGGTGGTGACAAAATCTCTCAGCATTTGCTTGTCTGTAAAGGATTTTATTTCTCCTTCACTTATGAATCTTAGTTTGGCTGGATATAAAATTTTGGGTTGAAAATTCTTTTCTTTAAGAATATTGAATATGGGTCAGGCATGGTGACACATGCCTGTAATCCCAGCACTTTGGGAGGCCAAGGTGGGTGGATCACCTGAGGTCAGGAGTTTGAGACCAGCCTGACCAACATGATGAAACCTCATCTCTACTAAATACAAAAAATTAGCCCAGTGTGGTGATACATGACTGTAATATCAGCTACTTGGGAGGCTGAGGCAGGAGAATCACTTGAGCCCAGGAGGTGGGGTTTGTAGTAAGCTGAGATTGCACTTTTGCATTCTAGCATGGACAACAAGAGTGAGACTTTATCTAAAAAAAAAAATGTTGAACATTGGCCCCACTCTCTTCTGGCTTGTAGCATTTCTGCAGAGAGATTCGTGTTAGTCTGATGGGCTTAATTTTGTGGGTAACCCTACTATTCTCTCTGGCTGCCCTTAACATTTTTTCCTTCATTTCAACCTTAGTGAGCCTGACGATTACGTTTCTTGTGGTTGCTCTTCTCAAGGAGTATCATTGTGGTGTTCTATGTATTTCCTGAATTTGAATGTTGGCCTCTCTTGCTAGTTGGGAAAGTTCTCCTACATAATATCCTAAAGAGTGTTTTTCAACTTGGTTCGATTCTATCTGTCACTTTCAGGTATACTAAGCAAATATAGGTTTGGTCTTTTCACATAGTCACATATTTCATGGAGGCTTTGTTTGTTTCTTTTTATTCTTCTGTCTTTAATCTTGTCCTCATGGTTTATTTATTTCAGTTGGTCCTTGATCTTTGATATCCTTTCTTCCTTTTAATCAATTCAGCTATTGATACCTATGTATGCTTCACAAAGTTCTCATGCTGTGTTTTTCAGCCCCATCAGGTCATGTATCTTCTCCAAACTGGTCATTCTAGTTAGCAAACCCTCTAACCTTTTTTCAAGGTTCTTAGCTTTTTGGCATTGGGTTAGAACATGCTTCTATAGCTTGGAGGCATTTGTTATTATCCACCTTCTGAAACCTACTTCTGCCAGTTCATCAAACTCATTATCTGTCCAATTTTGTCCACTTGCTGTCGAGGAGTTGTGATTTTTTGGAGGAGAAGAGGTTTTCTGGTTTTTGGAATTTTCAACCTTTTTGCACTGCTTTTTTTTTTTTTTTTTTTTTTTTTTTTTTTTTTTTTTTTTCCTCATCTTCTTGGATTTATCTACCTTTGGCTGTTGGGAAAAGCAGCAAAGGAGAAAGGACTTACAAAGTACCTACATAAATTGGTTTTGAGTGACACAAAAACAAGGAACAACAAACTGCCGAAGGCCACAGGAGGCCTCTGAGGAGGAAGATCTCTTCATGCCTCATGTTCTGGTGCAGGGTGACCTAAGCTCTGTTACCATAAACATTGTGCTCAAGGACATACAACCCCTTTGTAGCACTATGACATAGCCAGACTTGTAGGCTCCAGCTGCATGTAGATAAGCTAAAGATAACCACATGTTCTTGTTTTGTGAAACTCCCAAATCACCACTATTATCAACCCTTAGGATGACACACCAGTTCCCACTCACCAATTCACTTCAGGCTCACTGATTCACTCCACCATCACTCCACCCCTACCCTGTAGATCAAAGTCATTGTAATCAATAAACAGTGTGGCTGATCAGAGCTTGGGGCCTTCACTGCCTCCTCCAAAGTAATAAGTGATGGCCCCCTGATCCCACTGTGTCTCCTTTTTCTCATTCCTTTGTCACCACCAAACTCGGGGTACCCACGGGATGTAGGGCTGGCTCCCTACCTTTTGGTGCCCAATGTGGGGCTCATGAATCCCTACATTGGCCTTTGATGTTGGTGACCTTCAGATGGGGTTTTTGTGTAGATGTCCTTTTTGTTGATGTTGATGCTATTTCTTTCTGTTTGTTAGTTTTTCTTCTAACAGTCAGGGTCCTCTGCTGCACACCTGCTGGAGTCTGCTAGAGGTCCACTCCAGACCCTGTTTGCCTAGATATCACCAGCAGAGGCTGCAGACCAGCAAAGATTGCTGCCTGTTCTTTCCTCTGGAGGCTTTGTCCCAGATTGGCACCAACTAGATGCCAGGCAGAGCTTTCCTGTATGAGGTGTTGAAAAATTCCAAAAACCAGAAAACCTCTTCTTCTCCAAAAAATCACAACTCCTCGACACCGCTGCTGGGAGATGTCTCCCAGTAATTAGGCACAGGGGTCAGGGACCCACTAGAGGAGGCAGTCTGTCCCTTGGCAGGGTTTGAGCACTGTGCTGGGAGATCCACTGGTCTTTTCAGAGCTTGCAGGCAGGAACATTGAGGTCTGCTAAAGCTGTGCCCACAGCTACCCCTTCCCTCAGGTGCTCTGTCTCAGGGATATGGGAGTTTTATCTATAAGCCCCTGACTTGAGCTGCAGCCTTTCTTCTAGAGATGTCTTGCCTAGAGAGGAGGAATCTAGAGAGACAGTCTGGCTACAGCGGCTTTGCAGAATTGCAGTGTGCTTTTCCCAGTTTGAACTTTTCAGCAGCTTTTTTTTTAACACCGTGAGTGAAAAATGCCTACTTGATCCTCAGTAATGGCAGATGCCCCTCTCCCCACCAAGCTAGAGTGCACCAGGTTGACTTCAGACTGCTGTGCTGGCAGTGAGAATTTCAAACCAGTGAGTCTTAGCTTTATGGGCTCTGTGGGGATGGGAGCCACTGAGCTAGACCACTTGACTCCCTGGCTTCATCCCCCTTTTCAGGGGAGTGAGCGGTTCTGTTACACTGGCATTCCAGGTGCCACTGGGGTTTGAAAAAGAGCTCCTGCAGCTAGCTTAGGTGTCTGCCCAGTTTTGTGCTTGAAACTCAGGGCACTGGTGGCGTAGGCACCTGAGGGAATCTCCCGGTTTGCAGATTGTGAAGCCTGGGAAAAGCGTAGTATATGGGCTGGAATGCATCGTTTCACATGGCACAGTTTCTCATGGCTTCCCTTGGCAAGGGAAGGGAGTTCCCCGACCCCTTGCACTTTCTGGGTGAGGTGACATATCCTGCTTCTGCTAACCATTTGTGGTCTACACCCACTGTCTAACCAGTCCCAAAGACATGAGCCAGTTACCTAAGTTGGAAATGCAGAAATCACCTGCCTTCCACATTGATCTCACTGGTAGCTGCAGACTGGAGTTGTTCCTATTCAGCCATCTTGCCAGCAACCCTCACCTATAACCTTTTGCCCCAGATGTGTGCAGCCCAATAGATACCCCACAGCTTTTAAAAGCAGTACCACTGCTTTCTGCTGAACTTTTTCTGAATTGTGCTGCTTTTCCTTGACTGATAGCAGAGTTAAGCAGAACAGAAACTAGTCCTTTATGCAGCCCCCAGATGGATTAGAACATTACGAGTGCAATCTATTATGCTTCCTTGAATTTGAGGGCGTTAATTTGAAACTGGATTGTCACCTCTTCCAGACTCAGACTAAATACTGTGCCAGGGAAAGGGTGGGGTGAGGGCTTGTAAAAATGAAATAAAATTTTCTGTCAGTTTGAATATGACTTTATGTTGATTGGGTATTTGGTTGGTTGCTGTAGACTTCTGACTGCTTTCCAAAGCTTAATTTAGTCATTTGTGGTGGTGATTGGGGTGTGTGTGTGTGTGCACGTGCGTGTGTGTGTGTGCGTGTGTGTGTGTGTGTGTGTGAAACATACAGTTTCTCACCATTAAGTGACATTTGCTATAGGATTTTTGTAGAAATGTTTTGTTGAGTTGAAGTATTTGTTCTCTATTTCCAGTTCACTGGGAGTTTTTATCATTAATGGGTATTGGATTTGGTCAAACACTTTTTCTGCATTAATGATTATAAGCATGATTATTTTTTCTTTTCACATGTTAATATGGTGGAATAAATTACTTGAATTTCAAAAATTGAACCAACATATATAGAATAAACCCCACTTAGTAGTATTGCCGAAGAGGGGGAAATGGTGGACAGGAGACAGGACTAACTTTCAACTTGCAGTCACTCAGACAGAGCAGCATATAGAGACCCTCATCATGAACTCTTGCTCCAAGAATTACCACAGGAACATACCAGGAAAACCAAGAGAATTTCACAGACCCTTTGAAGGAGGTAGATTGCCACTGCAACCTCCAAGGAACAGCCAAGGAACTTGAGTTTACTTCTTTTCTTAGCTGGGTGGCTTATAGCCTGGAGCAAGCTCTCAGCCCTGCTGACTGGCTACCTGAAAATAAGCAGTGCTATTGTGAAGGGCATGGTGAGAGTGAGACTGGGCTTTCAGGCTGTGGGCTGCATGGGAACTGAATGAGGCTGGTGGATGCTGGATTCCTCCATTGCCCTGGAAACCTGTGTGACACAGCAGAAGCAGCCAAAATTCCTCTGGGAACATAACTCAATTTGCTTGAGAACCACACCCCCATCCCCCATAGCAGCCACAGCAAGCCCTGCCCAAGGAGAGTCTGAGCTCAGATAGCCCTAACCCTGCCCCAATTGGTGGTCTTTCTCTACCTGCCCTAGTAGCTGAAGACAAAGGGCATAATCTCTTGGGAGCTCTATAGTCCCACCCACAGCCTGATCCTTCTTATGCTACTGCAGCTGATGCACTCTTGAAAATGCCACCTCCTGGCTGGAGGCCAACCATCACAAAACCATAGCACTTAACAAAAATACAAACGAGGACCCTCACGGAGTCTACCTCACTCCTCTGCTACCTCCACTGGAGCAGGTGCTGGTATCCATGGCTGAGAGACCTGAAGATGAATCATATCAGAGGACTCTGCAGACACTCCCCAATACCAGCCGAGAACCTAGTAGCTCTGGCTAAGTCCAAAAGAGAAGAAAATCACTGCAGTTCAGCTCTCAGAAAGCCCTAACCCTAGGAGAAGGGGAAAGTACCACATCAAGGGCTTTCCCAATGGGACAAAAGAACCTGAATGGCAGCCCTTGATCCCAGATCTTCCATCTGACATAATTTACCCAAATGACCAGGAATCAGTTAAACAATTCTGGTAACATGACAAAGCAAGAGTCTTTAACACTACCAAAAGATCACACTTGCTTATCAGAAATAGATTCAAACCAAGAAGAAATATCTGAATTGCCAGAAATAGAACTCACTGATCAGGGATACACCAAAGAAAGGTGAAGTCCAACTTAAATATTTTTTTTAAAAAGATACAAGATATGAATGGAAAAATATGCAGCAAAATAATACAAATAAGAAAACAATCACAACTTCTCAAAATGAAAGACACACTTAGTGAATTGCAAAATGCACTAGAAAAATCTCAGCAACAGAATCAAATAAGTAGAAGAAAAAAATCACAGAGTTCAAGGACAAGGCTTTTGAGTTAACCCAATCCAACAAAGACAAGACAAAAAATTTTAATGAGCAAAGCCTCCAAAAAGTTTGGGATTATGTTAAACAACAAAAACTAAAAATAATTGACATTTCTGAGGAAGAAGAGATTTCCAAATCTAAAAGTTTGGAAATCATGTTTGAGGGAATAATCAAGGAAAACTTCACTGGCCTTGCCAGAGATCTAGATATCCAAATACAAGAAGCTCAAAGAACACCTGAGAAATTCATTGCAGAAAGATCATCACCTAGGTGCAGAGTCATCAGGTTATCTAAATTCAAGATGGAGAAAATAATCTTAAGGGCTATAAGGCAAAAGCATCAGGTATTCTATAAAAGAAAACCTGATTAAACAACATATTTCTCAGCAGAAACCCTACAGGTTAGAAGGGATTGGGGTCCTATTTTTAGTCTCCTTAAAAAAACAACTATTAGCAAACAGTTTTGTATGCAGCAAAACTAAGCTCCATAAATGAAGGAAAGTTAACCTTTTTCAGACAAATGCTGAGAGAATTTGCCACTACCAAACTAGCAATGCAAGAACTGTTAGAAGCAGCTCTAAATCTTGAAACAAACTTGTGAAGTACACTAAAATATAAGCTCCTTAAAACATAAATTTCACAGGACCTATAAAACAACAATACAATGAAAAAAGCCAAGATATTCAGGCAACACATAGCACAATTAATAGAATAGTACCTAATATCTCAATACTATCATTGAATGTAAATGGCCTAAATTCTCCACGTAAAAGATACAAAATGGCAGAATGAATAAGACGTCACCAACCAAGGATCTGCTGTCTTCAAGAGACTCACCAGACGCATAGGACTTATACAAACTGAAGATAAAGGGGTGGAAAAAGATATTCCATGTAAATGAACACCAAAAGAGGGCAGGAGTAGCTATTCTTATATCAGACAAAGAGAGACATCATATAATGATAAAAGGAGTAGTCCAACTGGAAAATATCACCATTCTAAATATATGTCCACCTAACACTGAAGAACTCAAATTAATAAAACAGTTACTAATAGACCTAAGATATGAAACAGACAACAACACAGTAATAGTCAGGGACTTTAATATTTCACTGACAGCACTAGACTGGTCATCAAGACAGAAAGTCAACAAAAAAAAAACAATGCACTTAAACTGTATCCTGGAATAAATGAACATAACAGATATTTATAAAACATTATATCCAACAACTGCAGAATATACATTTTATTCATTAACACATGAAACGTTCTCCAAGACAGACCATATGATAGACCATGAAACAAGTCTCAACAAACTTAGGAAAATGAAAACTATAACAAGTATTCTGTCAGACCACCTTAGAATAAAATTGGAAATCAGCTCCAAAAGGAACCCTCAAAACCATGCAAATACATGGAAATTAAATAACTTGCTTCTGAATGATCATTGGATCAACAATAAAATCCAGATGAAAATTAAAAATCCTTTAAACTGAACATTAATAGTGACACAGCCTGTCAAAACCTCTGGAACACAGCAAAGGCAGTGCTAAGAGGAAAGCTCATAACCTTAAATGTCTACATCAAAAAGTCTGAAAAAGCACAAATACACAATCTAAGGTCACACCTCAAGGAGCTAGGGAAACAAAAATAAACCAAAACCAAACCCAGTAAAAGAAAAGAAATCACCAAAATCAGAGAAGAACTAAATAAAATTTAAACAAACAAACAGAAAATACAAAAGATAAATTAAACAAAATCTGGTTCTTTGAAAAGATAAAAAAATTGATAGACCATTAGCAATATTAACCAAGAAGAGAGAGAATCCAAATAAGCTAATTAGAAGCAAAATGGGTGATATTAAAACCAATACCCCAGAAATAAGAAAATATCATTTAAGGCTACTAGGAACACCTTTATGTGCATAAACTAGAAAATCTAGAGGAGATGAATAAGTTCAGGAAATACACAACTCTCCTAGTCTAAATCAGAGAGAAATAGAAACTCTGAACAGATCAATATGAAGCAATGAGTTTGAAATGGTAATTAAATTTACCAACAGACACAAGCCCAGGAGCAGATGGATTCACAGCTGTATTCTATCAGACTTCAAAGAAGAATTGGTACCAATCCTATTGACACTATTCCAAAAGATAGAAAGAGGGAATCCTCCATAAATGGTTCTATGTAGCCATTATTATTCTAATACCAAAACCAGGAAAGAACATAACAACAACAAAAAAAAGAACTACAGGCCAATATACTTGATGAACATAGATGCAAAAATCCTCAACAAAATACTGGCTAACAGAATCCAACAGCATATCAAAAAGATAATCCTCCATGATCAAGTGGGTTTCATACAGGGGATACAGAAATGGTTTAACAAATGCAAGTCAAAAAATGTGATACACCACATAAACAGAATTAAACACAAAAATTACATGATTATCTCAATAGATGCAGTAAAAGCACTTGATAAAATCCAGCATTCTATTATGATTAAAACCCTCAGCAAAATTGACATAGAAGGGACATACCTTAATATAATAAAAGCTATCTATTACAGACACACGGCCAACATTATTGTAAGGCTGGTTGCCTCGCCGGGAGGCCAGACACACCCATCTATTCTGTACCCGGCACCTAACTCTGCACTCAGCACCCACCTCTGCATGCACCCGGCCCTGCACACGGCACCTATCTCTGAGCACATGTTTCCCTGGAAGGATCCAGCTGATGTAACCCTAGCTGGATCTTCTGTTAGGAAAAACGCGCCCAACAATCTACCCACCAATAGCAGCCCACCCCATCTCCATCCCGCTCCCCTGCAACCAATTAGAGCACCTGGCCATGCCCCATTCCCTAAAGCTATAAAAACCCATGCCCCAGGAAGTCTGTGCGACTTCTCTGGCCCCCTCTCCCCGGACGAGAGAACCTCGCCCGGGAGCCGAATAAATTTTACCTGCTTTACACTAAATGGTCTCAGTTGCCTTATTCTAAATTCTTCCATAAAATAAACCTTACAATTATAATGAATGGGAAAAAGTTGAAAGCATTCCCCCTGGGAACTGGAAAGAGACAAGGATGCTGTTATGGTTAATACTGAGTGTCAACTTGATTAGATTGAAGGATACAAAGTAGTGATCCCGGGTGTGTCTATGAAAGTGTTGCCAAAGGAGATTAGCATTTGAGTCAGTGGGCTGGGACAGGCAGAGCCACCCTTAATCTGAGTGGGCACAATCTAATCAGCTGCCAGCATGGTCTAGAATATAAGCAGGCAGAAAAACATGAAAAAGAGAGACTCGCCTAACCTCCCACCCTACATCTTTCTCCTGTGTTGAATGCTTCTTGCCCTCAAACATCAGACTCTGAGTTCTTCAGCTTTGGAACTTGGACTGGCTCTCATTGCTTCTCAGCCTGTAGACAGCCTATTGTGGGACCTTGTTCTTGTGTGAGTTAATACTTAATAAACTCTGCTTTATATATGTATATCTGTTCCATTAGTTCTGTCTCTCTAGAGAACCCTAACTAATACAGATTTTGGTACCAGGAGAGGTTCTTGAGAAACAAAATATTAGTGATGGAGTTTTTTCATTGGTTTGGGGGTTTCTGGAGTTGGCTGCTTAATATAATTACACCCCCACCCTCCCCAAAATGCTAAGGATTCTACTTCTCATAGTATGGAGAAAAATGATAGTCCTTGGCATGAACTCTTTAGAGACTTATGGAAAACAAATGCATTTGACACTCCTGATTTACCACTCATGAGAGGCTAGGAGTTTAGTGACTATAAATAATACCTTTGACTACATGTGGAGAACCAAGAAACATAATGAAGCTGGTTGGTTGCTCCCAAGTTGAGTGGACAAAGTAATGAAAGAAAATGGCGAACTCAGATTTTCTATCTCCCAGCTTCAGAAGCAGATACTGAAACTTAAATCTGCTAAGACTGCCGTGAGTGAGTCTTATCTCCTATAGAGAAAGATCTGAAATTGTGGAAAAACAGACACAAGCTCTTATCACGTAAGTGGCTGTCCTGCAATGAAAGGTGCATGCAAGGTGTCTACTGCTAAAGTGAGGACAAGGGCATTGACTGGAAAAGAATGGGATCCTGCAATTTGAAATGGGGATGTGTGGAAGTCCCTGATGAAGCTAGGGACACTGAGTTTGTAAATGCTAATGAATCCTTTTTTGCAAGAGTAAACAGCTTCCCCATACTCAGTAGTGGCAACATTCCCTCCCTGCCCATGCTGCCATCAGCCGGTCTACCTTTGCCCGAGGAGATAAATCCTGTGCTGCCTGAAGCAATAGTGATGTCCTCCCATGAGGCAGTTGCCAGGCGAGATAATGTTGATTCTCCTCAGGAGTCACCCCCAAACCCCTGTTTCTTATAGACCTATAACTAGACTGAAGTCCTGGCAGGACATTACAGGTTATGTTGAGAGTGTGATCCATGAGGAGGTGCATTATACTCAAAAAGGGAGGCTGAGGTGGGCAGATCATGAGGTCAAGAGATTGAGACAATTTTGGCCAACATAGTAAAACCCTATCTCTACTAAAAACACAAGAATTAGCTGGGTGTGGTGGCTCACACCAGTAGTCCCAGCTACTTGGGAGGCTAAGGCAGGAGAATCACTTGAACCCAGGAGGCAGAGGTTGCAGTGAGCCAAAATCATGCCACTGCACTCCAGCCTGGCAACAGAGCAAGACTCCATCTGAAAAAAAAAGCTGCTCGAGCTTTCTAATTTATATAAACAGAAATCTGGAGAACAGGCATGGAAATGGATATTAAGCGTGTGAGATAATGGTGGGAGAAACGTAGAGTTGGATCAGGCTGAATTTATTGATTTTGGCCCACTAAGTAGGAACTCAGCATTTAATGCTGCAGTTCAGGGAGTTAAAAAGGGTTCTAATACTTTATTTGCTTGGTTAGTTGAAATATGGATTAAAAGATGGCCCACTGTAAGTGAGCTGGAAATGCCTGATCTTCCTCACTTTAATACAGAGGAAGAAATCCAAAGGCTTAGGGAGATTGGGATTGTGCAGTGGATTAGTAACTTTAGACCTACTCATCCCAGCTGGGAGGGTCCAGAAGATATACCCTTGACCAATGTCTTACAAAACAGATTTGTGAGGGCAGCATCTACATCTTTGAGGAGCCCTGTGATTGCTCTTCTCTGTATGTCTGATCTAACAGTAGGATTCACAGTCATTCAACTACAAAATTTAAATACAATGACTAGGGTAAAAGGGAGAATCTGTTTTGATGATTCTCTCCCAGCTTCAGGTTGTTATCAGCAACCCTTTATGTCTCTTGGCTTATAGACATATACCCCAACCACTGCCTCTATCCTTCCATGGCATTCTTCCCTGTGTTTATCTTTTCTGTTTTATCTTCCTGTAACAATACCAGTAATTGGATTGGGTCCCACCCTAATTTCATGTTGATGTTATCTTAACTAATTATATCTACATAGACTCTACTTCCAAAAAAGGTCAAATTCTAAGATTCTGGGTTAACACAAATTTTTTTGGGGGGGAGGTATGCACTATTTAACCAAGAACAATGATATTCCACAGGTCTTTAGGCACTGTTCATTTTCCTCTTTACCTCTCCTCAGACTAGATAATTTCAATGCCTAGCTTCAATTTTGCTGATAATTTCTTCTCTCTTCTTGTATCCTCTGTTTATCTCTAGTAAAATTTTTATTTTACTTTTTACTTTGAGGTCTAGAATTTGTGTTTGGTACCTATTAATAATTTATGTATTTTAATTGATATTTTCCATTTGATGATAAATTGTTTTTATTTCCTTTAGTTCTTTGTTCATGGATGCCTTTAGATCTTTGAACATATGTCACACAGTTGACTTAAAGCATTTGTCTGGGAAGCTGGAGTAAGATGGCAAAATAGAAGCCTATACTATTTGTTCTCCTGTTGGAACAGCAAATTTCAACAACTATCTGCACATCAATGGACCATCACGAGAACAAAAATTTAGCCACTAGCTCAGCCACAGCAAGGTAGAGTAATAAACAGGCTCCTGGGGACCCTGAGTGCAGGCCTAGGCTTTTGGACATTTCTAGACCTGCCCTGGGCAAGAGGAGAGCCCACTATGCTGAAGAGTGAGAATGAGACCTGGCAACATTCACCACAAGCTGACTGAAGAGACCTTGGGCTTTAAGTAAATAAACATTGGAAGTGGCTTGGCAGAACGCCTTGTGGACCATTGGTTGTAGTGGCCATTTGCCTATGGAAAGGAAAGAGAAGAGTGGGAAAAACTGTATTTTTTGAGGGTCAGCTTAGCTGGAATGTACTACAAAATTAGGTGCACTGCTAAAGTTTCTCCAACAGCATCTCTATGCTCACTCATGGCATGGGAGAACTTGCTTCCCTGAAGGAAGGGCCTTTAGCAAGACCCAGTGCTATTATGGTTTCAGATCTGACCCAGTGCTGTACCAGTGGTGGTGGCCACAGGGGTGCTTGCATAACCACACTTCTATTCCCAGGTAGCTCAGGACAGATAGAGACACCCATTCATTTAGGAGAAAGTAAGAGAAAAGAACAAGAGTCTCTACCTGGTAATCCACAGTATTCTTCCTGATCTTATCCAAGACAACCAAAATAATACCTCTACAAGTCTGCAAAAACCACAGCATTATTGGGCTTGGGGCTGAAGTCTCTTTGAATACCTAAAAAGCCTTCCCAAGAAGGACAGGCACAAACAAGGCCAGACTGTGAAGGCTACAATAAATACTTCAATACCCAGACACTGACAAATATCTGCAAGCATCATCCCCTTCCAGGAAAACATGACCTTACCAAAAGAACTAAATAAGTATCAGGTACCAATTCTGGAGAAACACAGATATATAACCTTTCAGACAAAGAAGTCAAAATAGCTGTTTTGAGGAAACCCAAGAAATTTCAGAAAACACAGAGGAAGTATTCAGAATGTCATCAGAATTATATAACAAAGATTGAAATAATTAAAAGAATCAAGTAGAAATTCTAGAGGCAAAAAATGCAACTCATATGCTAAAGAATGTACCAGGGTCCCTTAATGGCAGAATTAAAGAAGCAAGAGAAGGAACTAGTGAGGCTAAAAATGAGGTAAATAAAATCAGTCAGAGGAGACAAATGGAAAAACAAAACAATAATAAAACATGCCTCTAAGAACTAGAAAATAGCCTCAGAATGGCAAATCTAAGAGTTATTGGCTTTAAGGAGGCAGAGAAAGAGATAAGGGTAGAGTTTATTCAAAGGGATAAAAATCAGAGGACTTCCCAAACCTAGAGAAAGTTATTAGCATTCAAGTACAAGAAGGTTACAGGACACCAAGCAGATTTATATCAAGAAAGACTTCTTCAAGGCATAATCAAAATTCCAAAGGTCAAGGTTAAAGCAAGGATTATACAAGTAAGAAGAGAAAAGAAATCGATAACATACAATGGGTCTCTAGTATATCTGGTAGGAGACCTTTCAGTAGAAACTTTACAGGCCAGGAGAGAGTGGCATGATATATTTAAAGTGCTTAAAGAAAAGTACTTTTATCCTAAAAGAGTATATCCAGTGAAAATATCTTTCAAACATAAAGGAGAAAGATAGACTTTCCCATACAAATAAAAGCTGAAGTATTTCATCAACGTCAGACCTATCCTACCAGAAATACTAAAGAGAGTACCTCAATCAGAAAGAAAATGATGTTACTGAGCAATAAGAAATCATCTGAAAGTTCAAAATGCACAGGTAAAAATAAGCTCACAGAAAAACACAGAATGGCATAACAGTATAATGGGGAGTATATATACTACTCTTAAGTAGAAAGATTAAATAATGAAACAATAATAATCACAACTTTTTACAACATAGTACAATAAAACACGAAGAGAAATAAAATGTTAAAAAGATAATGTGTAGTTTTTATTAGTTTTCTTTTTGCATGTTTGTTATACAATCAGTGTTAAGTTGTCATCAGCATAAAACAATGGGTTATAAACTAGTATTTGCAAGCCTCACGGTAACCCCAAATTGAAAAACATACAATGTGTATTAGGCCATTCTTACATCCAGGCAGGAAAATGTGGACTGGAGGCAGAGAACATAAGCCAATTCACATTTCAGCTATAACAGAAAATATACTCTCCATAGGGTATGCTATAAATAAATTTGTAACTTTACTTCATCCTCTGCATTAACATAGGGCATACCTGAGGTAAACAATGGAATCCTCTAGGGGGTATTTAAACTCCCTAAAATTGTGTAATGGGTCCTTCTAGCCCCTATGCTCAGGCCCACTCCCACACTGTGGAGTGTACTTGCATTTTGAATAAATCCTTTCATCCCTTCCTTGCTTTGTTTGTGTGTTTTGTGTAATTCTTCGTTCAAGATGCTAAGAATTTGGACACACTCTACTTTTAACATATTTTTGCAAGGCAACCTGGAGGAACATGTAAGCCCAAAGTTTGGGATTTATTCTTCTCCTTTCTTCTTTTTCTTTCTGCTCTAATACAGGGAAATCTCTTTCTCTCTCTTTTTCTTTTACCCAGGACCCTTGGTGAGCAGCGCCTAAACATAAAAACAACTCCAGGTTTCTGGCTGTGGCCAGTGAAACTAAGGGGTTTCCATGTGGAGAATCCTGACCACCACTGCCCGGTTTGCTTAAGAAACCTGAGTCTTTTTTTGTTTTTTTTGTTCTCCTCTATTTCTTTTCCATCTTTCAGCGCTGTTTCCTAGTAACTCCTTGGAAATCAAGGGCAATTGGCTGGGGTCACTCCCCAGTACTGCCTGAAGACTTAGGAATGAATGAAAATAATTGCCCTGCCCCAAAGGGGGAAGAAATTCTTTTAGCTCTGGAAGGAAAGACCTGCATGTGGCACCCACCTAAGGCCAGAGATAGTTGGAACTCGAAGAATGGACCCCATAGGAGCACATTCCATGGGTTCTGTGAGTCCCAAGCACTCCAAAGAGGACACTCTTGGCAGAAGTTCTGAGGTCTAGTATTAAGCCCTCCTTAGAATTTTCTTTCACAGTTGCAAAGCTGCTTGACCCCAACATTGTTTGAAATCTGTTTACTGTTGAATGAGAAAGTGGAATGGCTTTGCATGTATCCAGGCTTTTGTTCTGTGGTTATAAGCAGGGAGCCTGGTTAATATGTGACACCCTCCTTTGGTACTGTTTGGCCCCAGGGCTCTTTGGAGTCTGGGAGGCTTGGCCTTTAAAAATCAAACAGCCATGGAGACTGCTTTACCCAAAATTTTGGTTCTCAGCCTTCATTGGATTATTTATTGGGGCAAAGTAAAACCAGCCAGCTTGTATTGCTATCTCATGGCTAAGGTTCCAAACTATTGGATCTTCATTTATCTGTGTGTATAAATGTCTAGATGACTTTATTTGTATGCACACCTATTGTTAGATGTTGTGTCTACCAAACTGGCTTATAAGTAAAAGAGCGCTCATAAATTAAGTAAATAAGTCTAAGCCATTTTCAAGTTCATGTGACTTAAGGTATCACTTTACTAAACAAGTTAACTTTAAAATGATTGGTGCAATAAAAATAGAAATGCCCTCAGACGCTAATCAGAAACAAAAGAATGTGACTGTTTGTCTCTCACCTGTGATCTGAAAGTTTCCAAGCCTCCTCACCTCAAGTTGTCTCACCTTTCCAGACCAAACCAATGTTTGTTTTACATACGTTGATTGATGTCTCATGTCTACCTTGATAGAAGTAAAAAATTAAGTACAGTGAATAGAATGAATGTCTTAGGTAAATTTTTTAGTGTAAATTTAACTTTAATGTTATTTTTAATGCTCTTTTGATATCTGGGTCATTTCCAATTAAGAAAGAGTTATCATATGAAGAAATATGTTTCTAAAATTGTGGAATTGTCCTTATCTATAAATGCCCATATCAAATAGTTCAGCATTTCTTGCTCTTTGGGGTTCCACTAATGTTTTAGGTTACTAAGGATAAAATACTAATTAACATGTAATTCTGTATACAAAATTTTCTAGAAAGGGTTATGTTATTTATGAAAAAAATAATTATGTTTAATTCAGAAGTTATGTAAAAGTTCAAATTACAGATTTGAAAAAGTTATTTATAAAACAGTGTAGTAAGGAATCATCAAGTAGGGGAGAAAAATGTGGGAAAAGTTTATATAATAAAATATTCCTTAAAGCCTGATAAAGAATTGGAAATGTAGAGCTAATTGACATTTTTACTTCATTAAAGTAAAAAATATGGTAAAAATGTATTGTCAGTTTGGCAATTCTTTTTTTAATATAGCTAAGCATAAAACTGAATTTGGTGTGAAGCCAAATTTTACATAAATGCTTGCATTGCTTCACACTGTATTTACCGTTTTGTGTGGATAGTGCTGGAGTGCTTATTGGTCACATGCCTAAAGTGAATTTCTTAATTGCATAGGATGCATGATATCATCAGTGAGTTTACGGATATTGAATTGTATATCAGAAATAAAACATTTGTTATGTGGACTGTCTGGGGCCCTAGGAAATACTGTAGCCTCCAAAGTAAATTTAGTAGAAAAATTTAGACTTGGTTTCCTGTTTATTTGTTTTTTCTTCTAGCTTTTTATTTATTTGCTGTTTATTCTTCTCTGGCTTTTCTTGTGTATCCATATATATATAAGATCATGATACATTTTAGTTTCTAGTGGAAGGCTTTTATTTGGTACCATAAATAGTTATTTTGTTTCCTATGTATTTCTAGCAAATCATCATTTATTCAATTTATCTGCAATTTCTAAGCTACCTTTGTTGGGTTGCAGGAATTAGTGGAGCACACCAGCTTTTTATTCTTATAAACTAACTTTTTAGATTTTAGGTTTCCTGATACTTTAAATGTGTTAAGTTTATTTTCTTTTTATTTTATTTTATTTAAGTTCTGGTGTACATGTGCAGATCTTGCAGGATTGTTACATAGGTATACACGTGCCATGGTGGTTTGCTGCATCCATCCCCCCATCACCTACATTAGGTATTTCTCCTAATGTTGTCCCTCCCCAATCTCCCCATCCTCTGCTATCCTTCCCCTAGCCCCTCACCCCACAACAGACTCCAGTGTGTGATGTTCCCCTCCCTGTGTCCATGTGTTCTCATTGTTCAACACCCACTTCTGAGTGAGAACATGAGGTGTTTGGCTTTTTGTTTTTGTGTCAGTTTGCTGAGAATGATGGTTTCCAGCTTCATCTATGTCCCTGTAAAGGACATGAACTTATTCTTTTTTATGGCTGCATAGTATTCCACGGTGTATATGTGCCACAGTTTTTAATCCAGTCTATCATTGATGGCAATTTGGGTTGGTTCCAAGTCTTTGCTATTGTGAACAGTGCCACAATAAACACACATGTGCATGTGTCTTTATAATAGAACAATTTATACTCCTTTGGGTATATACCCAGTAATGGGATTGCTGGGTCAAATGGTATTTCTATTTCTAGATCCTTGAGGAATTGTCACACTGTCTTCCACAATGTTTGCACTAATTTACACTCACACCAACAACGTAAAGATGTTCGTATTTCTCCACATTCTCTCCAGCATCTGTTGTCTCCAGATTTTTTAATGATCACCATTCTAACTGGAATAAGATGATATCTCAATGTAGTTTTGATTTGCATTTCTTTAATAACCAGTGATGATGAACATTTTTCATATGCTTGTTGGCTGCATAAATGTTTTCTTTTGAAAAGTGACTGTTCATATCCTTTGCCTACATTTTGATTGGGTTGTTTGATATTTTCTTATATATTTGTTGTAGTTCTTTGTAGATTCTGGACATTAGCCCTTTGTCAGATGGGTACATTATAATAATGTTTTCCAATTCTGTTGGCTTCCACTTCACTCTAATGATAGTTTCTTTTGCTGTGCAAAAGCTCTTAATTCTAATTAGATCCCATTTGTCTATCCTGGCTTTTGTTGCCATTGCTTTTAGTGTTTTAGTCATGCAGTCTTTGCCTATGCCTATGTCCTAAATGGTACTGCCTAGGTTTTCTTCTAGTGTTTTTACGGTGTTAGGTCTTATGTTTAAATCTTTAATCCATCTGGAGTAATTTTTGTATAAGGTGTAAGGAAGGGGTCCAGTTTCTGCTTTCTGCACATGGCTAGCCAGTTTTCCCAACACCATTTGTTAAACAGGGAATCCTTTCCCCATTGTTTGTTTTTATCAGGTTTGTCAAAGATCAGATGGTTGTAGAAGTGTGGTGTTACTTCTGAGGCTCTATTCTGTTCCATTGGTCTATATCTCTGTTTTGGTACTAGTATCATGCTGTTTTGATTTCTGCAGTCTTTTCGTATAGTTTGAAGTCAGGTAGTGTAATGCCTCCATCTTTGTTCTTTTTGCTAATGATTGTCTTGGCTATGTAGGCTCTTTTTTGTTTCATATGAAGTCCAAGGTGGTTTTTTCCAGTTCTCAGAGAACAGTGGTGGCTTGATAGGGATAGAATTGAATCTATAAATTACTTTGCACAGTATGGCCATTTTCATAATATTGATTCTTCCTAACCATGGAAACCTTCCAAAAGCATCAAATGCTTTTTCCATCTGTTTGTGGCCTCTCTTATTTCCTTGAGCAATGGTTTGCGTTCTCCTTGAAGAGGTCCTTCACGTCCTTTGTTAGTTGCATTTCTAGGTATTTTATTCTCTTTGTAGCAATTGTGAATGGGAATTTGCTCATGATTTGGCTTTCTGTCTGTTATTGGTGTATAGGAATGCTTGAGATTTTTGCACATTGATTGTGTATTCTCAGACTTTGCTGATGTTGCTTATCATCTTAAGGCAATTTTGGGCTGAGACGATGGGGTCTTCTAAATATACAATCATGTCATCTACAAATAGAGACAATTTGGCTTCCTATTGTCCTAATTAAGTACCCTTTATTTCTTTTTCTTGTCTGATTGTTCTGGTTAGAACTTCCAATACTATGTTGAACAGGAATGGTGAGAGAGGGCAGCCTTCTCTCGTGCCAGTTTTCAAAGGGAATGCTTCTAGTTTTTGCCCATTCAGTATGATGTTGGCTGTGGGTTTGTCACAAATAGCTTTTATTAGCTTCAGATATGTTCCACTGATACCTCGTTTATTAGGAGTTTTTAGCATAAAGGGCAGTTAAATTTTGTCAAAGGCCTTCTCTACATCCATTGAGATAATCATGTAGTTTTTGTTTTTGGTTCTGCTTATGTAATGGATTACATTTGTAGATTTGTGTAAGTTGAACCAGCCTTGCATCCCTGGGATAAAGCCTACTTGATAGTGATGGATAAGCTTTTTGATGTGCTGTTGCAATCGGTTTGCCAGTATTTTATTGAAGATTTCTGAATCGACGTTCATCATGGATATTGGCCTGAAATTTTCTTTTTTAGTTGTGTCTCTGCTAGGTTTTGGTATCAGGATGATTTTGGTCTCATAAAACGAGTTAAGGAGGATTCTCTCATTTTGTATTGTTTAGAATCGTTTCAAAAGAAATGGCACTAGCTCCTCTTTGTATCTCTGGTAGAATTCTGCTATGGACCTGTCTGGTCCAGGACTTTTTTTGGTTGTTAGGCTATTAATCACTGCCTCTACTTCAGACCTTGTTATTGGTCTATTCAGGGATTCTAATTCTTCCTGGCATAGTCTTGGAAGGGTGTAAGTGTACAAGACTTTATCCATTTCGTCTAGATTTACTGGTTTATGTGCATAAAGCTGTTTGCAGTAATCTCTGATGGTAGTATGTATTTCTGTGGAATCAGTGGTGATATCCCTTTATCACTTTTTATTGCATCTGTTTGATTCTCCCGTATTTTCTTTTTTATTAGTCTGTCGAGGAGTTTAACTATTTTGTTGATGTTTTCAAAAAACCAGCTCCTGAATTTATTGACTTTTTGAAGGGTTTGTTGTTTCACTATCTCCTTCAGTTCTGCTCTGATCTTAGTTATTTCTTGTCTTCTGCTAGCTTTTGAATTTGTTCAATCTTGTTCCTTTAGCTCTTCCTTGCTTTTTATGTGGGCAATTAGTACTATAAATTTCCCTCTAGACACTGCTTTAAATGCATCCCAGAGATTCTGGTACATGATGTCTTTGTTCCCATTGGTTTTGAAGAATATTTTTATTTCTGCCTTCATTTCATTATTTATCCAGTACTCATTCAGGAGCAGGTTGTTCAGTTTCCATGTATTTGTGCAGTTTGGAATGAGTTTCTTAAACCTGAGTTCTAATTTGATTGCACTGTGGTCTGATAGTCTGTTTGTTATGATTGCTGTCCTTTTGCATATGCTGAGGAGTGATTTACTTCCAATTGTGTGGTCAATTTTAGGACAAGTGTGATATGGTGCTGAGAAGAATGAATATTCTGTGGATTTGGGGTGGAGAGTTCTATAAATGTCTATTAGGTCCGCTTGTTCCAGATCTGAGTTGAAGTCCTGGATATCCTTCTTAATTTTCTGTGTCATAGATCTGTCTAATATTGACAGTGGAGTGTTAAAGTCTCCCACTATTCTTGTGTGGAAGTCTAAGTCTCTTTGTAGGTCTTTGAGAACTTGCCTTATGTATCTGGGTGCTTCTGTATTGGGTGCACATATATTTAGGACAGTTAGCGTTTCTTGTTGCATTGATTCTTTTAACATTTTGTAATGCCCTTCTACATCTCTTTTGATCTTTGTTGGATTAAAGTCCATTTTATCGGAGACTAGGATTGCAATGCCTGCTTTTTTTTTCTCTCCATTTGCTTGGTAAATCTTTCTCCATCCCTTTATTTTGAGTCTGTGTGTGTCCTTGCACTTGAGATGGGTCTCCTGAATACAGCACAGTGATGGGTCTCAACTCTTCATCCTATTTGCCAGTCTGTGTCTTTTCATTGGGGCATTTAGCCTGTTTACATTTAAGGCCAATATTGTTATGTGTGAATTTGGTCCTGCCATTTTGGTACCAGCTGGTTGTTCTGCCCGTTAGTTGACGCAGTCTTCATTGTGTTGATGGTCTTCACCATTTGGTACATTTTTGCAGTGACTGGTATTGGTTGTTTCTTTCCATGTTTACTGCTTCCTTCAGGATCTCTTGCAAGGCAGGCCAGGTGGTGGCAAAATCTCTCAGAAATTGCTTGGCTGTAAAGGATTTTATTTCTCCTTCACTTATGAAACTTAGTTTGGCTGGATATGAAATTCTGGGTTGAAAGTTCTTTTCTTTAAAGATGTTGAATATTGGCCCCCACTCTCTTGTGGCTTGTAGGGTTTCTGCTGAGAGATCCACTGTGAGTCTGATGGGCTCCCCATTGTGGGTAAACTGACCTTTCTCTCTGGCTGCCCTTAGCTTTTTTTTCTTCATTTCAACCCTGGTGAATCTGACAGTTATGTGCCTTGGGGTTGCTCTTCTTGAGGAATATCTTTGTGGTGTTCTCTGTATTTCCTGGACTTGAATATTGGCCTGCCTTGCTAGGTTGGGGAAGTTTTCCTGGGTAATACCCTGAAGAGTGTTTTCCAGCTTGGATTCATTCTCCCCATCACACTCAGTTACACTGATCAAACGTAGATTAGGTCTTTTCATATAATCCCATATTTCCTGGGGCTTTGTTCATTTCTTTTCACCCTTTTTTCTCAAATCTTGCCTTCTCCTTTTATTTCATTGAGTTGATCTTCAATCTCTGATATCCTTTCTTCTGCCTGATCGATTTGGCTATTGAAACTTGTGTATGCTTCATGAAGTTCTCATGCTGTGTTTTTCAGCTCCATCAAGTTGTTTATGTTCTTCTCTAAGTTGGTTATTCTAGTTAGCATTTCATCTAACCTTTTTTCAAGTTTCTTAGTTTCTTTGCCTTGGGTTCGAACATATTCCTTTAGCTCAGAGAAGATTGTTATTACCCACCTTCTGAAGCCTGCTTCTGTCAATTCGTCAAACTCATTCTCCATCCAGTTTTGTTCACTTGCTGGTGAGGAGTTGTGATCCCTTGGAGGAGGAGAGGAATTCTGGTTTATGGTGATTTCATCCTTTTTGCTATGGTTTCTTCCCATCTTTATTGATTTATCTAACTTTGTTGGTAACTTTCGAATGGGGTCTCTGAGTGGACATTTATTCTGTTGATGTTGAAGTTATTTCTTTCTGTTTTGTAGTTTTCCTTCTAACAGTCAGGCCCTTCTAATGCAGGACTGCTGGATATCCACTCCAGGCCCTGCTTGCGTGAGAATCACCCATGGGGGCTGCAGAACAGTAAGGGTTGCTGCTTATTCCTTCTTCTGGTATCTCGTCCCAAGACAATACCTGCCAGATGACAGCCAGAGCTCTCCTTTATGAGGTGCCTCTTTGGATATACAGGGGACAGGCAGCCATTTAAGAAGGCAGTGTGTCCCTTATCAGAACTCAAGTGCTGTGCTGAGAGCTCTGTTGTTCTGTTCAGAGCTGCTGGGCTGGGACATTTATGTCTGCTGCAGCAAAACTCACAACCACCTCTTTTTCTAAGTGCTCTGACCCAGGAAGGTGGGTTTTATTTATAAGTTCCTGATGTGCTGCTGCCATTTCTCAGAGATGTCCTGCCCAGCAAGGAGGGAGTCCAGTCACAGTCTGCCTGCAGAGGCATTGCTGAGGTGCCTTGGGCTTTGCCCGGCTGCTCTGTAAACATCCTTGCAGTTTTGTTTGCACAGGTGATGTTAGAACTGCCTTGGTAATGGCAGACTGCCTCAGTAATGGCAGATTGCCTTGGTAATGGCGACTGCCTCAGTAATGGCAGAATGCCTCGTTAATGGCAGACTGCCTCGGTAATGGTGGACTCCCTTACTCCCATGGATCTGGACCATCCTGGGTCAAAGTCAAACTGCTGTGCTGGCTGCAAGACTCTCAAGGCAGTGCATTTCACATTGCTGTTCTTTTTGGAGGTGGGACCCACCAAGCCAGATCACCTGGCTTCCTGCTTTCAGCCCCCTCTTTTTCAGGTGAATGGGCGGCTCTGTCTCCCAGGCATTCTAGGTGACAGTTAACTTCTTTGTACCCTTTTTTCTGTCATCTTGCCTTCTCGTTTTATTTCATTGAGTTGATCTTCGACCTCTGATATCCTTTCTTCTGCTTGGTCAATTCGGCTGTTGAAACTTGTGCATGCTTCGCGAAATTCTCGTGTTGTGTTTTTCAGCTCCATCAATTCACTTATATTCTTCTCTAAGTTGTCCATTCTTGTTAACATTTCATTAAATCTTCTTTCAAGATTCTTAGTTTCTTTGCATTGGGTTAGAACATGTTCTTTTAGCTCACTGAAGTTTCTTATTATCCACCTTCTGAAGCCTGATTCTGTGAGTTCATCACACTCATCCTCCGTCAAGCCTTGTTCTCTTGCTGATGATGAGCTGTGATCCCCGGTAGGAGGAGAGGCATTCTGATTTCGGGTGTTCTCAGCCTTTTTGCACTGGTTTCTTCCCATCTTTGTGGGTTTATCCACCTGTCGTCTTTGTAATTGCCGACTTTCAGATTGGGTCTCTGAGTGGATGTCTGGCTTGTTGATGATGAAGTTTTTTCTGTTTTTTAGTTTTCCTTTGGCGGACGCCCCTTCCCCACAGAGCTAGGTCTTCCCCGGTTCAGCTAGTCACCTAGCGGGTGGGAATCTCCTGGTGTGTGGGCTGTAAACACCACAGGAGAAGTGCAGTATCTGGACCAGAGAGTGCCAGAGTGGGTGGAAAATCCTCCAATGGCCTCTGTTGGGTGGGGGGTGTCTTCCAGGTTGTTGCACTTTTCGGGTGAGGCAGCACCTTAACCTGCCTCAGCTCACCCTCCTTGGACTACACACACTGTCCAACCCGTCCCATTGGGATGCACCTGGTATCTCGGTTGGAAATGCAGAGATCACTTGCCTTCTGTGTCGCTCTCACTGGGAACTGCTCTCTAGGGCTGTTCCTATTCGGATTGGTCACTCCCCAGGTTTGTTCTTTTTGCTTAGTTTTAGTTTGGCTATGCAGGCTCTCTTTTGGTTCCATATGAATTGTAGGATTTTTTTTCTAGTTCTGTGAAGAATGATGGTGGTATTTCGATGGAAATTGCATTGAATTTATAGATTGCTTTTATCAGTATGGTTATTTTCACAATATTGATTCTACCTGTCCATGAATATCAAAGGTACTTCCATTTGTTTGTGTCATCTATGATTTCTTTCAGCAGTGTTTTTAGTTTTCTTTGTAGAGGTCTTTCTTGTCCTTGGTTAGGTATATTCCTAAGTACTTTATTTTATTTTTGCAGCTATAGTGATAGGGCTTGAGTTCTTTATTTGAGTTCTCAGCTTGGTCACTATTGGTGTATAGTAGGGCTACTGATTTGTGTACATTAATTTTGTATCCTGAAACTTTGCTGAATTCATTTACCAGCTCTAGAAGATTTCTGGCAGTCTTTAGGGTCTTCTAGGTATATGCTTATGCCATCAGCAAACAGCAACAGTTTGACTTCCTCTTTACTGATTTGGATGCCTTTCATTTCTTTCTCTTGTCTGATTGCTTGGCTGGGATGTCCAGTATTATATTGAATAGAAGTGATGAAAGTGGGCATCCTTGTCTTGTTCCAGTTCTCAAGGGGAATGCTTTTGACTTTTCCCCTTTTATTATAATGTTGACTGTGGGTGTGTCATAGTTAGCTTTTATTACCTTAAGGTATGTCCCTTCTATGCCAATTTTACTGAGCATTTTAATTATAAAAGGATGCTGGATTTTGTCAAATGCTTTTTCTGCATATATTGAGATGATCATGTAATATTTGTTTTTAATTCTGTTTATGTGGTATATAGCATTTATTGACTTGCATATGTTATGTGATTTCTGCAACCCTGGTATAAAACCCATTTGATCTTGAAGGATTATATTTTTGATCTGCTGTTGGATTCTGTTAGCCAGTATTTTGTTGAGGATTTTGCATTTATGTTCATCATAAATATTGCTCTGTAGTTTTCTTTTTTTGTTATGGCCTTTCCTGGTTTTGATATTAAGGTGATACTGGCATCATAGAATGATTTAGGGAGGATTCCCTTTTTCTCGATCCTGTGGAATAGTGTCAATATAATTGGTACCAATTATTCTTTGACTATCTGATAGAATTCAACTGTGAATTCATCTTGTCCTGGACTTTGTTAGCAATTTTTTATTACCATTTTAATCTTATTGCTTGTTATTGGCATGTTCAGAGATTCTCTCTGATTGAGGAAAAGAAAGAGTGGGAAGGACTTTCTCTTGCATCTTGGATATCAGATCAGACACAGCATGATAGGTCACTGGTCACAGTCATGAGACTCCCTTTCCAGGCCCTAGCTCCCAGACAAAATTTCTAGGTGTATTATTGGGAAACCAGAAGGGAAAATGCTGCATCTAAGGGAGGTGCTTAGCCCTGGCAGGATTCATCACCTGCTAACTGAAGAGGCTTTAGGCCCTGAATAAGCATAAGGGGTACCCAGGTAGTACATCAAGAATGTTGAATGATGAGCCTCTGAGACTTGCTGGCTTCAGGTGAGAATCAGCACATTCTCAGCTGTGGTGGCTAATGGGTGGGACTCCTTCTGCTTGAGAAAAAGTAGAGGCAAAAGTAAAGGAATCTTTGTCTTGCACCTTAGGCAACAGCTCGGCCACAGGGCGATAGAGCATAATGCAAGTTCTGGGGTCTCTGATTCTAGGACTTGGCTCTTGGGTGGCATTTCTGGACCTGTCCTGGGCCAGAGGGGAGCCCACTTCCCTGAAGTATGAGTTCTAGGCCACGCAGCTTTCACCAAAAGCTGACTGAAAAGCCCTTGGGCCTTAAAGAAATATTTGTGGTAGGTTTGCAGTACTCTCTTTGGGCTTCTGGTGGCAGTGGCCATAAGGTGAGGCTCCTCTGTCTTGGGAAAGGGTAGGGAAAAGTGGGAAGGACTACATCTTGTGGTTTGAGTGCCAGCTCAGCCATAGTGCAGTAGAACAACAGGTGGGTTTCTAAGGTTTTTAACTCTAGTCCCTGGCTTCCAGACTGAGCCTGCCAAGGGCCTGGGGAGCTCACCACCCTGAAGTGAAGGACATTGGATTGCTGTGTTTGCTGTATGCTGATCATAGATCTCCAGGGCCTTAGGAAAACATAGGTGGTAGCTAGGGAGTGGTCAGAGTAGGCCTTAAGTGAGACTCAGTAGTATGCTGGCTTCAGGTCTAATCTAGCGCAATCTTAGTTGTGGTGACTACAGCAGTTATTATGTCATGCTACCCCCAGCTTCAGGTAGCTCAGAACACAAAAAGACTCTGTTTATTCAAGAGAAAGTAAAAGAAAAGAACAAGAGTCTCTGCACAAGAATGTTACAAAGCACCAAGCAGATTTAACCCCCAAAAAAGACTATTTAAAGGCATTTAACAATCAAACTCCCAAAGGTCAAGGATAAAGAAAGGATTCTAAAAGCAGCAAAAAAAAAAAAAAAAAAAAAAAAAAAAAAAAAAAAAAAAAAAAAAAAAAAAAAAAAAAAAAAAAAAAAAAAAAAAAAAAAAAAAAAAAAAAGGAAAGAAAAAGAAAACAAGTAACAATGGGTTTCCAATATGTCTGGTAGGAGATATTTCAGTGGAAACCATACAGGCCAGGAGAGAGTGGCATAATATACTTAAAATGCTAAAGAAAATAAAACTTTTACCCTAGAATAGTATATTTGGTAAAAGTATCTTTCAAAAATGAAGGAGAAATGAAGACTTTCCCGTACAAACAAAAGCTGGATAATTTCATCAATACCATACCTGTCCTATAAGAAATGCTAAAAGAAGTACTTCAGTCAGAAAGAAAGGAATGTTAATAATCAGTTAAAAAAATCACTGGAAGGTACAAAACTCACTGATAGTAGCACACAGAAAAACAGAGTATCATAACATTGTTACTGAGGTGTCTAAAGTACTTTTATCTTAAATAGAAAGACTAAGCAATAAACCAATAAAAATCGTAACTATACAACTTTTCAAGACATTGACAGTACAACTAGATATAAACAGAAACAGCAAAAGGTTAATAAGTAAGAAAATAAAGTAAAGGCATAGAGTCTTTGTTAGTTTTTTGTTTGTTTATATGTTTGTTTATGCAACCAATGTTAAGTTCTTATTAGATATAAGATAGTAGTTACAAGCATTCATGATATCTTTAAACCTCCCCCCAAAAACACACAAAAACAGATGCAAAAAATTGTAAAATGCAAGAAATCAAATTATATCAACAAAGAAAATCACCTTCACATAAAGGAAGAAAAAAGAAGGAAGAAAAGACCAAAAAAAAGGAAAGAAAGAAAAAGAAAAAGCTAACAAAATAGCAGGAGTAAGTTCTTACTTATAAAAAACAACATTGAATGTAAATATGCTAAACTCTCTAATGAAAACATATTGAATGTCTGAATGGATAAAATAATAATAATAATAATCTGTTGCCTACAAGAAACACACTTTATGTATAAAGACATTCATATACTGAAAATAAAGGGATGGAGAAAGATATTCCATGCCAATGGAAGCCAAAAAAGAACAGAAGTAGCTATACTTACATCAGACAAGATAGACTTCAATACATAAACTGTAAGAAGAGACAAAGAAGGTCATTATATAATGACAAAGAGATCAATTCAACAAGAGGATGTAACAATTATAAATATATATGCACCCAACACTGGAGTACCCAGATACATAAAGCAAATATTAGAGCTAAGGAAAGTGGTAGATTCCACTACACTAATAGTTGGAGGCTTCAGTAACCCACTTTCAGCACTGGACAGATCTTCCAGAGAGAAAATCAAAGAAGAAACTTTGGACTTAGCCTGCACTATAGATCAAATGGATGTAATAGATACCTAAAGAATAGTTCATCCAAGAGCTACAGAATACACATTTATTCCTTAGCACACAAATCATTATTAGTGATAGACCATATATTAGGTCACAAACAAGTCTTAAAACATTGAAAAATGGAAATAATATCAGAAATATTTTTTGACAACTGTAGAATAGAACTAGAAATCAATAACGAGGAATTTTGGAAACTATATAAACACACAGACATTAAATAATATGCTTCTTCATGGCCAGTAAGTTAATGAAGAAAGTAAGAAGAACATTAAAAAAGTTCTTCAAACAAATGATAATAGAAACATAATATACCAAAAACTATGAGATACAGCAAAAGCAGTACTCAGAAGGAAGTTTATAAGGTTCTACATCAACAAAAAAGAAAAAAGAAAAAAAGAAAAACCTAGAATAAACAACCTAAAGAGGTATCTTAAAAAACTAGAGAGGAAGGAGGAAAGCAAACTCAAAATTAGTACAAGAAAAGAAATAATAAATGTCACAGGAGAGATAAATGAAATTGAAATAAAACAACATGAAAGAAAAATAAAATTAAAAGTTTGTTTTATGAGAAATTAAACAAAAATAACAAGCTTTCATCCAGACTAATAAAAAAAAGAAAAAGAGAAGATTCAAAAAATAAAATGAGAGATAAACAGGAGACATTACCACAGAAATTTAAAGAATCATTATGAGCTTTGATGAGCAACTATATGCCAATAGATTGGAAAATCTAGAATATTAGAAGATATGGATAAATTTCTAGATACACAATGTATCAAAATTGAACAATGAAGAAATCCAAAACCTGCACAGACCAATAACAAGTAAGGAGACTGAACCCATAATAAAAAGCCTCCCAGTACAGAAAAGCCTGAGATCTGATGACTTTATTGCCAAATTCTATCAAACATTTAATGAAGAACTGAAACCAATCTCACTAATTAAAACTTTACAGAGCAGATAAACACTGACTTTTACTTTATGTTTTGCCAGTTTGCAGAAAAAGAAAGAGGTCAGAGACTGACTGGTAAGAAATTCTTACCCTTTTGCTGGCATGCCAGGTTTCTGGGTTCTCTCTCCCTGAGCAGCCCTAGTGATCCTGCTAGACTGTATGCAAAACACACATTCCTGTGAATTAAGAATATTCCCAAACACTTTACAAATTTTGAAGAAATTTGGCAGAGAGAGAGAAATATGACTCAAATTCTATTTATGAAAATATACTTGAATTAGGAGGACTTCTGCCAAGATGGCCGAATAGAAACAGCTCCAGAGCAGTTCTCAGTGAAAGTAATGCAGAAGGTGAGTGATCTTCACATTTCCAACTGAGGTACCAGGTTCATCTCAATGGAACTGGTTGGACAGTGGGGGTAGCCCAAGGAGGGCAGGTTTCCAGCACAAATCTGGATGGCTGTTTCAGCTGGTGCTGTGGGTTTCCAGCACAAATCTGGGTAACCATTTTAATTGGCACCAGGAATGCCTGCAAATCAGAGCCATCCATTCCCCAGACAAAAAGGGGGCTGATGGCCAGGAGCCAAGTGATCTGGCTCAGAAGGTCACACTCCCACAAAGACCAGCAAACTGAAACCCACTGGCTCGAGAGTTTCACAGACAGCACAGCAGTTTGAGCTTCACCCAGGAAGGTCGAGCTCAGTGAGGGGAAGGGCGTCTGCTATTATTGAGGCAGTCCACCATTATCGAGACAGTCTACCATCATCTAGGTGGTCCATCATTACTGAGGCAGTTCTAACCTTACCTGTGTAAACAAAATTGCAAGGAAGTTTACACAGCAGCTAGGCAGAGCCTGCAGCAGCTCAGCAACACCTCTGAAGGGAGACTGTGACTAGACTTCCTCCTTGCTGGGCAGGGCATCTCTGAAAAAAGGCAGCAGCACGTCAGGGACTTATAAATAAAACTTCACCTTCCTGGGACAGAGCACCTGGGAAAAGGGGTGGTTGTGAGTTCTGCTGCAGTAGACTTAAACACCTCTACCCAGCACCTCTGAAGGGAGCAATGGAGCTCCCAGTACAGCACTTGAGTTCTGAGAAGGGACAGACTGCCTCCTCAAGCAGCTCCCTGACCCTCTATGTACAAAGAGAGACCTCATACAGGAAAGCTCTGGTTGACAACTGGCAGGTACTCTTCTGGGATGAAGCTACTAGAGGAAGACTCAGGCAGCAATCCTAGCAGTTCTGCAGCCCCTGCAGATGAATCCCAGGCAAAAAAGGTCTGGAGTGGACCTCCAGCAGTCCTGCATCAGAGGGTCCTGCATGTTAGAAAGAAAACTTAAAAACAGAAAGAAATAGCTTCAACATCAACAGAAAGATCATCCACTCAGAGACTCCATCTGAAAGTCACCAACTTAAAAGACAAATGGTAGACAAATCCACGAAGATGGGAGGAAACCAGCACAAAAAGATGAAATCACCAAAAACCAGAATGCCTCTTCTCCTCCAAGGTATCACAACTCCTCATCAGCAAGGGAATGCAACTGGATAGAGAATGAGTTTGACGAATTGACAGAAGCAGGCTTCAGAAGGTGGGTAATAACAAACTTCTCTGAGCTAAAGGAATACGTTCTAACCCAAGGCAAAGAAACTAAGAAACTTGAAAAAAGATTGGATGAAATGCTAACTAGAATAACCAACTTAGAGAAGAACACCGCAGTCGCGGTGGCGGAGGAGGAGAGACGGCTTCGGTAGCGGAACCGTCTGATGCTGGAGGAGGACAAACCGGCCGTGGAGCGGTGCCTGGAGGAACTGGTCTTCGGCGACGTCGAGGAGGACGAGGACGTGCTGCTGCGGTGTCTGCGAGGCCAGCGGGTTCACAGACATGTAGACTCAGGTGACTCAGAAGTGGAGAATGAAGCAAAAGGTAATGTCTACCTCAAAGAAAGCCAGTTTGGGTGGATGAAGAAGATGAAGATGAGGAAATGGTTGACATGGTGAACAATCAATTTCAGAAAGATGATGAAAAATACTAGTGAAAGTAAACTTTCGAAAGACAACCTTAAGAAGAGACTTAAAGAAGAATTCCAGCATGCCATGGGAGGAGTACCTGCCTGGGCAGAGACTAATAAGCGGAAAACATCTTCAGATGATGAAAGTGAAGAGGATGAAGATGATTTGTTGCAAAGGACTGGGAATTTCGTATCCACATCAACTTCTCTTCCAGTAGGAATCTTGAAGATGAAGAACTGCCAGCATGCTAATGCTGAACTTCCTACTGCTGCTCGGATCTCATCTGTGCAGTTCCACCCTGGTGCACAGATTGTGATGGTCGCTGGATTAGATAACGCTGTATCACTATTTCAGGTTGATGGAAAAACAAATCCTAAAATCCAGAGCATCTATTTGGAAAGGTTTCTAATCTTTAAGGCTTGTTTTAGTACTAATGGGGAAGAAGTTTTAGCCACGAGTACCCACAGCAAGGTTCTTTATGTCTATGACATGCTAGCTGGAAAGTTAATTCCTGTACATCAAGTGAGAGGTTTGAAAGAGAAGATAGTGAGGAGCTTTGAAGTCTCCCCAGATGGGTCCTTCTTGCTCATAAATGGCATTGCTGGGTATTTGCATTTGCTGTCAATGAAGACCAAAGAACTGATTGGAAGCATGAAAATTAATGAAAGGGTTGCAGCATCCACCTTCTCTTCAGATAGTAAGAAAGCATATACCTCTTCGGGGGATGGAGAAATTTATGTTTGGGATGTGAACTCAAGGAAGTGCCTTAACAGATTTGTTGATGAAGGCAGTTTATATGGATTAAGCATTGCCACATCTAGGAATGGACAGTATGTTGCTTGTGGTTCTAATTGTGGAGTGGTAAATATATACAATCAAGATTCTTGTCTCCAAGAAACAAATCCAAAGCCAATAAAAGCTATAATGAACTTGGTTACAGATGCTACTTCTCTGACCTTCAATCCAACTACAGAAATTTTGGCAATTGCTTCAGAAAAAATGAAAGAAGCAGTCAGATTGGTTCATCTTCCCTCCTGTACAGTATTTTCAAACTTCCAAGTCATTAAAAAGAAGAATATTTCTCATGTTCATACCATGGATTTTTCTCCTAGAGGTGGATACTTTGCTTTGGGGAATGAAAAGGGCAAGGCCCTGATGTATAGGTTGCACCATTACTCAGACTTCTAAAGAGACTATTTGAAGTCCAGTTGAGTCACAAGGGAAGCCTGTCTTGATAGATCGTCTCAGAAACTTTCTGGAATGTGTGATAATATTTGGAAAATGATTTATAGAGCCAGCTGTGCTTAAGAGCCAGTAATGTCTTTTTTTTTTTTTTTTTTTTTTTTTTTTTTTTAAGATGGGGTTTCACCATGATGGCCAGACTGGTCTTGAACTCCTGACCTCAGGTGATCCACCCACCTCGGCCTCCCAAAGTGCTAGGATTACAGGCGTGAGCCACCGTGCCTGGCCGAGCCAGTAATGTCTTAATAAACATGTGGCAGCTTTTATTTGAAAAAAAAAAAAAAAAAACAACAACAACAAAAAAAGAAAGAACTACCTCTGATTAATGTAGTAAAAGAAATGGCAAGTGTTGTAAAATAGTGTATGAAAATACCTACTGAACACATAAGAAGGCTGTTATAGAAGGATAAAGGGAGAAAAGATTGATAATTAATAGAAATCAAATTGAAAACTTTCAGATGTAAACCCTAATTTAAAAGTAGTTATATACAAATGTATTAAACACTTCAACTGAAAGCATATATTAGCAGAATGGATAAAAAATTATCTATACAAATGCTCTCAATAAGAACTACACCTTACAATAAACAAAAAAAAATGGTTAAGAGTGAAAAAATTGATAACATATACCGTACAAATAGTATCCAAAAGAGACTGGGGATGAGGGTAATAGTATCTGACAAAACAGACATAATTTTTTTACTAGATACAAAGGAAAGGAGATAGAAAACAAATAATTTTTTTACTAGAGAGTAAAACATGTACAATTGATCTTTGAACAACACAGGGATTAGGAGCACTGACTCACCATGCAGTCAGAAATCCATGTACAACTTTTACTCCCCTAAACTTAGCTTTTAATAGCCTACTATTGACTGAAAGCCTTACTGACAGCACAAAGTCAATTTACACATATTTTTATATTATATGTATTGTATACTATATTCTTACAGTAAAGTAAGCTAGAGAAAAGAAAATATTATTAAGAAAGATAAGGAATAGAAAATACGTTTTTTATTCATTAAATAAAAATAAATCATCATCATAAATGTCTTCATCCTTATCATCTTCACGTTGAGTAATCTGAGGAGTAGGAAGAATAGGAGGAATTGATCTTGTCTCCGATGTGGCAGAGGTGGAAGAAAATCTACATATAAGCATATCAGTGCAGTTCAAACCCATGTTGTTCAAGGGTATTTTATAAAGACGAAGGGCTCAATCCATAAAGAAGACATAATAATTCTAAATCCATGTGCACATATCAACAGAGTTGAAAAAAACGTAAAGCAAAATCTGACAGAATTGAAAATAAACAACTCAGTGAAAACATTGGCGACTTCAATACTCCCCTTTCAATTTCAATAATGGATAGAACAACTAGGCAGACAATAAAAGAAGAAATATGAATCAAAGGCTTGAGCAATGCTGTACACAATCTAGACCTAACAACACTCCACCCTAAAGTAACAGAATGCATGTTTATCTTGTGTTCATATAGAACATTTTCCTTGATAGACGACAGATCACATGGTAGACCATGAAAGAAGCTCTAATATATTTAAAATGATCAAAATCACACAAATTGAGATGTTTCTATCATGTCTTCATCTTTGATAACCAACACTTTGTTAGCCTAACCAACTCTCTCTTTCTTAGCTGTGAGCTGTATGGACTCCATGTTAGCTTCTTGAGCTGGACAGACTTATTAGCTTCTTCAGTTGCCCCCCGCCCCTTTTCCTTTCCCTGAGCACATAGCTGGGTTAAGCTGACTCCAAGCAGACCCAGGAATGCCCTTACTGATAAGATATCAAGTTGAGCTGCACCAGCCAGATGATGCATCTGCTGATAGTACCAGCTACCCCTAGGAATGTGTCTGCTGATAACCGAAAGTCCCCACACCTGCAACTGTTTATCTTTCTGCAATAATTTAACTTTTTAACTTTTTGCTTGCTTTGCTTCTGTAAAAATATTTGCTTTAGCTAGGCTCCCTCTCCCCTCCTTTAAGCAAGGTATAAAAGAAAAACAAAGCCCCTTCTTCAGGGCTGAGAGAATTTTGAGCATTAGCCATCTCTGTCACTGGCAAATAAAGGACTGCTGATTCAATCTCAGTTTGGCACTTTCCTTCAACTCGCTTGGGAACAACACATCTTGTTGCTTATATGGTACCTGATAATAAACGTCTGCTGTCATTTTTCATCTTTTTACTGAGTACATAATGTAGCTTTTTTCTATGTCTGCTCTTGCTTTATTTAGGTAAATTCACTTAATATAATTAACCATTTTAAAGTGGACAATTCAGTGGTGCTTAGCTCACTTACAAGGCTGTGCAGTTGTATAAATATTAGAACCAGTTTTTCATTTTTGAGAAAGTCAGTATTTTGATAGACATTGTATTGAATTTGTAATTTTGGAGTATTACCAAATCTTAATAATAAGTCTTTCAATCCATAATTGCAGGATGTTTTCTATTCATTTAGACCTTTTAACATTTATTTCAGCAATGTTTTAGTTTTCAGAGTATAAGACTTCTACTTTCTTGGTTAACTTTATTGTTAAGTATTTTATCACTTGATTCTATTGTAGATGAAATTGTTTCTTAATTTTATCTTGATAATGTTCATTACTAGTATATAGATATACAAATTATTTTTTATGTTAGTCTTGTGATCTGCTGAAATTGTTTATTACCTGTAATATTTTTGGTAGATTTTATAAAATATTCTATAGGTAGGATAATCTCATCAGCAAAGATACATAATTTTACTTCAGTTTCAGTTTGGGTGCCTTTTTTTCTTGGTCAATTGCTTTGGCTGCAGCTTCCAATACAATGTTGAAAGAAGTGATGAAAGTGAGCATCCTTGTCTTGTTTCTGATCTTAGGAAACAGTTTCCAGGTTTTTACTATTTAGTATGATGTTAGCTGAGGGTTTTTCATGAATCCTCTTTATCCTGATGAGAAATTTTTCTTCTATTCCTAGTTAGCTGAGTGCGTGTGTGTGTGTGTGTGTGTTTAATTGTTAAAGAGGGTTAATGTCCTCAATTGTGGAAGAGGGTTAACTTTTGTCAAGTCAATGCTTTTCTGCATGTATTGAAAGAAGGTTGTGACATTTTTTTCATTCTATTAACAAAGTGTATTACATTGATCGATTTTCATATGTTGAACAATCCTGGCATTTCTTAGATAACACCCACTTGTTCACAGTGTATAATTATTTTGATGTATTGTTGCATTTGAATTGCTAGCATTTTGTTGAGAATTTTTAAACAAATTGTAATAAGGTAGAAGTTGTCTACATTTTTCTCTGGTGGAGTTCTTTAACTAGCTTTGACATGGTATTTTCCTTTTTTTTTATTTATTACATTTTAGGTTTTGGGGTGCATGTGAAGAACATACAATATTGTTGCATAGGTACACACGTGGCAGTGTAATTTGTTGCCTTCCTCCCCTTCACCTATATCTGGTATTTCTCCCCATGCTATCTCCCCGCAACTCCCC
>PVKP010005256.1:0-90855 GCA_004027715.1 Plecturocebus donacophilus | reverse complement strand
AAATCAAAACTCCATTAATAAAAGAATAGCTGAATAATAATGCATGCAGTAGAATTTTATGCAAAAATTAAAAATTAATTATGTAGTACTACCTGACCTCAAGGAATTTCCATTATATATTTTAAGATACAGAGAATTATATATCACCAATCCCTTTAAAAATGCCCCCTTAAATCTCATGTGTGTATATAAACACACATAAATGCACGTGCGTGCACACACACACACACATATATTTTGCCTATATGTACATAATGCATAAAGAGTTACATGGAAGAATGGCCACTGAAATGTTAGTTGTTTTCTCAGAAAGGTGGCTTTTACATTTTTCCTTAATGTGTTGATTATTTTGCTATTTTTTTTAAAAATTTAACTTTTATTTTAGATTCAGGGGGTATATGTAATATCCTGAATATATTACACGATGTTGAGTTTTGGGTTACAAATAATCCTTCATCCAGATACTGAGCATAGTACCCAATAATTAGTTTTTCAACCCTTTTCTCCCTTTCCCCTCCCCACAATAGCTCCCAGTTTCTTTTGCTGCCATCCTTATGTCTATGAATATCCAATGTTTAGCTCCCACTTTTAAGTGAGAACATGTGGTATTTGGTTTGCCTACTGTATTACTTTGCTTAGGATAATGTATTACTTTGCTTAGGGTAATAGCTTCCAGCTGCATCCACGTTGCTGCAAAGGACATTATTTGTTTCTATTTTATGGATGCATAGTATTCCATGGTATGTATATACCACATTTTCTTTATTTAATCTATCATTGATGGGCACCTAGGTTGATTCCATGTCTTTGCTATTGTGAATAGTGCTGCAGTGAACATACAGGTGCATGTGTCTTTGTGGTAGAACAACTTATTTTCCTTTACATGTATACCCAGTAATGGGATTGCTGGGTCAAATGGTAATTCTGTTTTTAGTTTCTTGGAGAAATCTCCAAACTGTTTTCTTCCGTGGTGAACTAATTTACATTCCCACCAACAGTGTATAAGCATTCCCTTTACATTCCAATCAATAACATGTAAGTGTTTCCTTTTCTCCACAGCCCTCCAGAATCTGTTACGAACTGACTTTGTAATAATGGCCATTCTAACTGGTGTGAGATGGTATCTCATTGTGGTTTTGATTTGCATTTATCTGATGATTAGTGATATTGAGGGTTTTTTTTCCATATGTTTGTTGGCTGCTTGTATATCTTCTTTTGAGAAATTATCTGTTTATGTCTTTTGTCCATTTTTTAATGGGGTTATGTGTTTTTGCTTAAGTTTCTTATAGATTTTGAACATTAGACCTTTATCAGGTGCCTATTTGTGAATATTTTTTCCAGTTCTGTAAGTTGTCTGTTTACTCTGTCAATAGTTTCTTTTTGCTATGCAGAAGCTCTTTATTTTAATTAGGTTCCACTTGTCAATTTTTGTTTTTGTTACAATTGCTTTTGAGGACATATTCATAAATTATTTCCTAAGACTGATGTCAAGAATGGTGTTTCCTAGGTTTTTTTCTAGGATTCTTATAGTTTGAAGTCTTACATTTAAATCTTTAATTCATCTTGAATTACTTTTTGTACATAGTGAAAGGGAGGGTCCAGTTTCATTCTTCTGCATATGGCTAGCCTGTTATCCCAGCACCATTTATTGAATGATGAGTCCTTTCCTTATTGCTTATTTTTGTTGATTTTGTCAAAGACCAGATGGCTGTAGGTATGTGGCTTTATTTCTGGGTTCTCCATTTTATTCCATTGGTCTGTGTGTCTGTTTTTGTATCAGTACCATGCTGTTTTGGTTCCTGTAGCTTTATAGTATAGTTTGAAGTCAGGTAATGTGATGGTTCCAGCTTTGTTCCTTTTGCTTAGGATTGCTTTGGCTATTCAGGCTCTTTTTTAGATCCATATAAATTTTGGAATTTTTTTTTTAGTTCTGTGAAAAATAATGTTGGTTTGATAGGAATAACACTGAATCTATAGATTGTTTTGAGCAGTATGGTCTTTTTAACAATACTGATTCTTCCAATCCATGAGCATGGAGAGTATCTTTCCATTTACTTGTGTTACCTGATTTCTTTTAGCAGTGTTTTGTAGTTCTCGAGATAGAGATCTTTTACCTCCTTGGTTAGATGTATTCCTAGGTATATTTTGTGTGTGTGTGGTTATTGTAAATGGGATTGCATTCTTGATTTGGTTCTCACATTGAATGTTATTGGTGGAGAGAAATGCTACTGCTTTTTGTACACTGATTTTGTATCCTGGAACTTTATTGAAGTTGTTTATCAGTTCCAGGGCCTGTTGGCAGAGTCTTTAGGGTTTTCTAGGTATAGAATCATATCATCAGCAAAGAGAGATAGTTTCACATCTCCTTTTTCTATTTGGATGCCTTTTATTTCTTTCTCTTGTCTAATTGCTCTGGCTAGGACTTCCTATTTTACAATTTTAAATGTTTGATTAATATCAGGAGTGCCTTACTCCCTTTGGGCTGCTGTAAGAAAACCCTGGGTAGCTTATAAACAATAGAAGTTTATTTCTCACCATTCTGGAGGCTGGGAAGTCCAAGATCAAGGTGCCAGCAGAGTCTGGTGAGGACCTGTTTACTGCCACATAGGCAGCTCTTTTTGCTGTGTTCTCACATGCTCTCTCTTTTTAAACAATTGTTAATTCCAATAATGAGGCTCCACCTTCCTGACCTAATAATTTCCCAAAAACCCCACCTCCTGATACCATCACCTGCAGATTAGGTTTCAATATATGAACTTTGGAGGGACACAAATATTCAGAACATAACGAGGAGACCTTTCACCATAGGGAGGAAGAAATTGAACAAATGCTTAGAGCTGTATGCCTGAGTAGGGATACCTCAGCATTATTCATAAACAGTAAATACTTATAAAAATGTAAATGTTCAAAATTAGACTTTGATTAAATAAATTATGATCTATTCATAAAAATGCTGTGAAGTAGCCATCTAAAATGATAAAATAAGTATATATTTGTTGACATATAAAATATTCATTTTATTAACAGAAAAACAAAATTATTAAAAAGCATCCATAGCATACCATCTAAAAGAAAAATATATTTTATGTGTGTACATCTACTTATATGCACATATATAAATAAATATAGAATTACACAAACATTATAGATCAGCATTTTGAAGGAGATACTCTCAAACATATTAACAGGGTTTATCTCTTGATGTCAGGCTTGCAAGTGGCTTTATTTTCTATTTTTTGATATTATACATGTAACTTGCATCAACAAAGAAAGTGCTGAAATTTTTCCATTGCCCGTCCCCAATTTAGGTTGGTTATTTTTCAATCCTGAGGAGGAAGAGGAATTACCTACAGAAGGGAACATTTCTGGGAGATCTTTCAGGATCTCAGTTCTTCTCCTTAGAATTTTTGATTGTCCTGGAACCGAGGTCTTATTAGAGGAGATAGAATTTATTCCTTACCATTATTTTTTTCCTTGTTGTTAAACATTAAAGTCAAGCTTTGAGAAGTTGGTGTCAACTTTATTACCTCTAATCCTGGCTGCATGCCATTAAGATTAGTAATTTTATTAGTTATTCCCCACCCACCACACCATTTTCCATGTCCCTTTAAGGAACTGATGTGTTTCTTCCTACAGGGTCTGTTTATGAACTAGATGAGAAAGACAGGCTTGTCACTTCAAAGTCACAGTTTATTTTAATGCATTTGACCTGATTCACTGGATCTAAATCCAACTGACTTCTGGCCATTTTGAAAAGAATGAAAGTTGGCTACTTCCAAGAAAATCCCAGAGAATGTGCACATGCCCTGAAGGATCTTACAAGTGAGGAATTCCAGGAATGCTTTTGAGGAATGGCTGTGAAGAAACTGGGCCTCCTCTAAGCTCAGGTCCTGGGTTCTGAGACTCAGGATAAGACCAGTTTCCTATTTATCCCTTTTAGACCCTAAGGATTTGGCCAACCTCTTCTCCTGCCTGCTGCCAACTTCTACCTGGATTTCTATAAGACTTAAGAGGTAAATGCATTCATGTCTCAGTTTATTCAATAGTTAGGTTTCTATAAATCCTGGAAAATTTGTAAAGCTGATATAAAGATCAGTTTAAAAACGAATTAAAAGCAAGGGATATTTCCTAGAATCTTAATTTTTTTTTCCGTTTCATATTAAGAAGAAGAAGAGTTAATGAAAAATCTTACCTGTGAAATAGTGACCAAAAAGAAGCCACTGAATAATAAGGTATATTCGAATCGCAAACAACATAAGTTTACCAAATATTGTAGCTGT
Source organism: Plecturocebus donacophilus (assembly GCA_004027715.1). NCBI lineage: Eukaryota > Metazoa > Chordata > Mammalia > Primates > Pitheciidae > Plecturocebus > Plecturocebus donacophilus. The sequence continues at coordinate 86,575 of PVKP010005256.1, read as the reverse complement.
GTTTTAAATGCCTTCATTACGGGAATTCTTGCATGTGACGTCTTTATTACCCTCAATGATGCCCAGGTTTTTGTCTTTTCTTTAACCTTGAGATAGTTTTAATGAATTATTACGAGTCTGCTAATGTCTATGTTTCATTCACCTTTGGCAAAATAGGCTTATTACCTCCATTTTTAATAAGATTTGACTCCTTTTTCTTCTGGGGGCCTCCCTATGATGCTAACTGATGATTTCTAGTTACTGTTTTACCTGCAAGTTAAAAATAATTTAGAAAATACACAAGTTCATGTGGCTTGACGAGTATAGACACTAGGAAGGAAGCAATGGCTGGTCCTGTGCCAGGCATCTGATTGAGAGTGCTTCATACCATTTGGACTTGGCCCTGTTCCGTGTCGTCAGAGAAAGAGCTTCCCAGATTTTTGGCAGGCATTTTAATCCCATTATTCTGATATTTGTGTGTGAGTTTTTTTGCATTTTTTTTTGAGACGGAGTCTTGCTCTGTCGCCCAGGGTGAAGTGCAGTGGTGCGATCTCAGCTCACTGCAACCTCCGCCTCCTGGGTTCAAGCGATTCTCCTGCCTCAGCCTCCCAAGTAGCTGGGGTTACAGGCGTGCGCCAGCATGCCCAGCTAATTTTTGTATTTTTAGTAGAGATGGGGTTTCACCATGTTGGCCAGGCTGGTCTTGAACTCCTGACCTCAAGTGATCCACCCGCCTCGGCCTCCCACAGTGCTGGGATTACAGGTGTGAGCCACCGCACCCGGCCACGTGTGCACATTTTTAAACAATGTTAACTTGATTCAGATTGAATGCTTGTCTCTGTTTACTTTTTAGTATAAATGAAGCTAGATCTATTCTTTCAGAGTCGTTTTACTGGTTCCAATCTGAGCCATAGCATCCAGCACCCAACCCTTGATTCGGAGCCTGTTCAGACTCAGGCCCCACATGAGTTTGAGTTGCTTCACTACTGGGGAGTGTTACTTCTCCAGTTCACTGTCATTCTTTGTTATGTGTATTTCAAGAACACTTAAGTAAAACACAAAAGCTCAGTCTCCTGAGGTGACTAGGTTCCTATGTGGAGTCCCAGGCTGTGTGTGAATCAACACAAGCTGGCCCTCATCCTGATCCTGGACATCTGGAAAGATGTGGGAGGGAGGGACAGGAACTGGGTCTAAGGCAAAGTGGCTGAGCCAAGGAAAGGCAAAGTCAAAGTCAGCCCAGGATCTGGGCAGGGTTGAGGGGTGGCGTCGGGGGTGAGTAGTTTCCCCAAGGCCAAGAGGTGCAGAAAGGGATAGTGTTTTTTCACAGACGTCACACGGTGTGTCAGGGTCCCTGAATGCTTCTAGAAAGTGACACTCATGTGGAAATAGGGGTCCTTGGTTGTTAATAGAAAACATATTACTTAAATTTATACTATATATTTATTCTTCAGCCAACACCTAATCTCATCTTTGCTTTAGTCCAGTGGCTTCTAAACTTCTGTACTGAGACCCATGGAAACACCTTTTACATCCCAACCCATGGTGCACATCTATACACTCCTGAGATACAAGTTCACTAAAACAATGTGTATTGTTATTACATATGGTATCCTCTGATACGTATCTTGCTTTCCCCTGCACTCCCTTGTCTTCTCCTGTATTTTTTTGATTTTGTCGTCTGTTTTTTTTTGAGACAGGGTCTCACTCTGTTACCTAGGCTGGAGTGCAGTGGCCCAATCTCGGCTCACTGCAGCCTCCGCTCCCAGGTTCGAAGGATTCTGGTGCCTCAGCCTCCCAGGTAGCTGAGATTACAGGTGTGCACCACCACTCCTGGCTAATTTTTAAAAATATTTTTAATAGAGACGGAGTTTCACCATGTTGGCCAGGCTATTCTCAAACTCCTGACCTCAGAGGATCAGGCGCACCTCAGCCTCCCAAAGTGCTGGGATTACAGGTGTGAGCTACCATGCCTGGCCTCCCTCCTGTATTTCTAAAGAATTGCAACCTGCAGATTGAAACTCTTTTTCATTTCATGGAAACTCCTAAATTTCTACAGAATAACACTAATGAATTGCAACCTGCAGATTGAAACTCTTTTTCATTTCACTCAGCATAGCTCCTTCCAACTGCTGTGGCCACCCTAGTGTAAGCACCATGCTGTTCGCACGTCCTAGGCAAACTCGGGGCAGCCCTAGCCCTGCTGCCCCACTGTCCTTCTGTTTGCCCCTCCCTCCTCACCTCTCACAGCCCCTCCCTCGCAGCCATGTTTCCCATCTCACTTTTACTTGATCTCTCAATCTTGGAGAGACAGAACAAAAAAGCATTTCCCAAAATATGGTAAGCATACCTATCCTGGGGCCAAGATGATTTTAGGGACACAGAGATGAACATATTCTCCTTTTGCTAGTTACAGTCTTCCTTTTTCCAGTTGTCGTCTATTCATAACAAGGGATGCCGGTTTTCTCTTTAGAATAATAAAAAGCAGTTGTAGCTAAAGTTTGTTGAATACTTGCCGTATGTCTGGCACTATTTTCAGAACTTTACATATATAAACTTGTTTAACCTCCATGACAATCCAATGAAGCAGTGACTATTATTATTATTATTATTGAGATGGAGTTTTGCTCTTGTTGCCCAGGCTGGAGTGCAGTGGTACCATCTTGACTCACCGCAATCTCTGCCCCCTGGGTTCAAGCGATTCTCCTGCCTCAGCCTCCAGAGTAGCTGGGATTACAGGCACCCACGACCACGCCTGGTTAATTTTTTGTATTTTTAGTAGAGATGGGGTTTCACCATGTTGACCAGGCTGGTCTCGAACTCCAGACCTCAGGTGATCCGCCTGCCTCAGCCTCCCAAAGTGCTGGGATTACAGGTGTGAGCCACCGCACCTGGCCAGCAGTTACCATTATTATTACCACCAATTCACAGGTGAAAAAACCCCAGAGGCACAGGGAGGTTAAGAATTTGCCCAAGATCACACAGCTAGTAAGTGGAGGGACCAGGAAGTTCAGCACCTTAGAAGAAAGTCAACTCTAGAAACAGCATGGATTCAAACTCTCATTCTACCATTTTCCAGCTGTGTGAACGTAGGCAAGTTATTCAACCTACCTGTGCCTCAGTTTTCATATCTCTGCCTCAGTTTCCTCACTGAATCTAACACACCATCAATTTATATATCACTTAAAAAGATTTAAAATTATAAATTTAATCATGACTGTCTGGGTGTGGTGACTCATACCTGTAATCCCAGCATTTTGGGAAGCTGATATGGGGGAATCACTTGAGACCAGGAGTTTGAGACCAGCCTGGTAACATGGTGAAACCCCGTCTCTACTAAAAATACAATAACTAGCCGGGTGTGGTGGTGCGCGCCTGTAATCCCAGCTATTTAGGAGGCTGAGGCACGAGAATCGCTTGAATCTGAGAGGTGGAGATTCCAGTGAGCCGAGATCACGCCATCGCACTCCAGCCTGGGTGACAGAGTGAGACTCTCTCAAAAAACAGAAAAAAGATCTCTTGAGCCCATTTGCCTCAGGACCTTCCAGGTCTTTGCCTTTTCTGTTTCCAGAGTCCCGAAGGTCATAGCCACGACCCACTTCACATCTCCCACCCCGGCCATTCCCAGGGGAGTGTCTAGACTTTCTGACTCAAGGCAAATTACCAAATGTATAAATGCCCATTTTACTTAATGACTTTACTTCCACTTTTCACAGAATCTCGGAAGTGGCCAGGAATAGTCCCAAACCCTGTAATCTTTCATAGAGCTGAGCTAAATTAAGTGGGTAGTGTTCCTCCAGACTTCCTCTCCCAAGACCTTAACATTGATGTATGTCCCTCACTGCTTTGCTCAGAGAACAGATGTTTGAAAAAAACGTCACTTGACTGTGAAGAAGGAAAAATGTTGTTAAAACGTGGATTTCCACTCTCACCCCCGTACATAAGTTCTTGGATCTACGGCTAATGCACTCTTTATGCATATTTATTCAACACACATACACCTCCACTCATGCATACACATAATATGCAACAGACTCCCTACCCTCACCATTCACATGGACATTGTCATCACAAGGATTTTCTAACTTACGTTGTTAATATTTTTGCTCCACAACCACGGCTTTGAGCTAATTATTTCACATCTTCTTAATGAATACCAGAAATGGCATTTACCTCTCAGTCTGGCAGTAGGTTCACTGACAGGCAAGGCAGAAAGAACAAATTTGGTCATAGCCAGACGACGGAGCCACAGACCCTGCTTAATTTCTGGTGTCCTTGGCAGCCTGCCTTAGAAGGAACTCTGTCCTCTGTGAACTCAGGCATTGGATGTAATAAGCACTGACTTCCACATGAAAAGACAAAAGCCTTGTCGTACAGAGAGCACTAGGTCTTAGGGGACGACTTAGTGCCTTAGAGTCCCATATCAGTACAAAGGTTAAACCCGACACTGTTCATTGCAACCTTTCCAGATCATTATTTTCTCCTTTACCCTACTGGGACTGCTTGTGTTCTGAGAAGACTCCCTGGCATGAGCTTTCCTGACTTGCCACCTTCTTTTGTCTTCAGGGACAGTGAAAGCAAGGCATGGGGTAGCTCGGATCAAGTGTTTGCTGTCTCCTGCCTTTTTATCATGACACACCCAGGGCACTTCGAGAGCGAGAACTGTCCTGTAGAGGGAGAGAAAGGAACACACACTGGAGGTTGACGTTGTCTGTATCATCCCCGGTAGCTCTGAGTTGTGGTGCTTTGAAGGGGGACCCTGGCTGGGGGCCTCCATTGTTTTCTCTGAGACGGAATCCTCTCTTGCTGGCTCTGTTGCAGTCAGCCACCCTTTGCTGTTGACTGGTGCTCATACATCCATGAGAGCCTTGGGAAGGGACACACTCTTTCCCCGGCGCTTCCCATTAAATGGCAACACAGGCCCTCCAGCTCCCACAACAAGTGGCTAATGTGGGGGTTCAAAACACAGTACCCCGAAGTGAAGGCCTCAGAGCAGCCACAGAAGCAAGCCTTTCTCTGACCTTCTCCTGCCCTCCTGTCTTGCAGCTCCATTCTCCCTGCAACCCAAGGCTGGTCATAAAAAGGAGAATGCCTCTTCCCCCAAGACGAAGCATTAGAAACCAGAACCCCTTTTCCTGAAAGCCAGCCATAAAACCTAAAGATATTCCATCTGAAAATGGACAAGAAAGAAATGATCTGACCTTCCTTGTCTGACTGTGGATCAGAGGACCCCCGTTCCAGAGAGAGTCCGCATTCTGAGAGGCAAAAGTCCCCATACCCAGAAGGAAGGAACGCTGCAGAGGGAGACCAAGAAGAACCTGAACAGACAGGCTTTGCGGGGCCTCCCGCTCAGTCTGCTAGCATTAGAGCAGACCCTTTCTGCCCAGTCATATTTCCACATGGCTGTCCACACTTTGTTGAACCTAAGCATAGAAATGGACAATTTCCCTTGTATCTTTGGGTCTTCATTCTGAAGACTCCCATGTATACATGTGAAATACATGTGTATGCCTTTTCTCCTATTAATCAGTCTGCTTCATGTCAGTGATCTTACAGCAAACCTTTAGGGCCCAAGGCCTCCGCCCCCACAGTATTCTCAGAATCACAGGTTGAGGCTGGCTCCCCCCCAGCCACCCACTGACCTCTCTGAGGCCAGGGTGAGCTTACTTTTCAACACCAGGAATCATTAGGCTTCTCCATTTCATGAAGGAGAGACCCAAAGCCCTCTCCCAAGCCCAGTAAATAGGAATGATTTGTTTTCCTCTTCACATCTCGTAAAACTGAAACTCTACACCCATTAAACACCAACTATCCATTTCCCTTCCCCCAGTCCCTGACACGCACCATTCTACTTTTTGTCTCTGTAGTTCTGACTACACTTATACCTCCTATAAGTGGAATGTTTGTTTTTTGAGATGGAGTCTCACTTTGTCACCCAGCCTGGAGTGCAGTGGCACGATCTCAGGTCACTGCAACCTCTGCCTCTGGGGTTCAAGTGATTCTCCTGCCTCAGCCTTCCAAGTAGCTGGGATTACAGGCACCTGCCACCATGCTCGACAGGGTTTCACCATGTTGGCCAGGCTGGTCTCGAACTGCTGACCTCAGGTGATCCACTGGCCTCGGCCTCCTAAAGTGCTGGGATTAGAGGCATGAGCCACCATGCTCAGCCATATAAGTGGAGTTATACAATATTTATCTTTCTGTGACTGGCTTATTTCACTTCATGTAATGTCCTCATATATTGTAGCATGTCAGATTTTCTTTTCTAAGACTGAATAATATTCCACTGCATGTATGCATCATATTTTGCTTATCCATAGGCTGATGGACACTTGCCAAAGACACATGTTTTCATTGAATTATTTTCAGCTTCAGAGTGCTAAAGGGCCAGTCTATCCCCAGAAACTCCATTTCATATGTATTTTTCAATAACTAACCAATATTTGTTTAAAACTTGCAATTTTTACTGATATATAATTTGTAGGTTTCTTTTATCATCGAACATTTTTCTACTGTGTGATTTTCGTGAACTGTTTCGTGTCCCATTGTGGCCTATTAGCCAGAATGGGCTGGGTTAAGCTGTACTAACAAACAACCCTAAAATCTCTGTGACATAAAACAATTTTTAATTTCTTGCTCACTCTATGTGTCACTTGCAGATCAGTTAGGGTTTAGCTCTGTTGTCACATAATGTTCTCACTCCAGGACCCAGGTAGAAGAAAAACTGACCATGAAAAAAAAAATTATATACTGGTTCTTAAAGTTTCTGCCTAGATGCCACATTGTATATGCTTTCACATTTCCTTAGCTAAAGCTAGTCACATGGCCTCACTTAACCTCAGGTGGGAAAGAAATGAAATCCTACTATGTGTCCAGGAGGAGAATTGGAAATATTGGTGAACAGCACTGATGGTTACCATGTATGAGTGTAACATAACAAAGAATTCCCTATTGTAGGGCATCTAAGTCTTTTCCAATTTTTTTCTTAAGCCGAGCAAGTTTGTGGATGCATATTTCTTTAAGATCATCAAAGAAGTATATAAAATTTCAGGTGGGATGTTAGTGAAACCAGCCATTTATGTTGAGGTGGTGCAAATCTTAAACAAATTATAAGTCCCTAGCAATGATACGATTTTGAATCTTGGCATCCAGCAATGCTCCAAATATCAATAGTCCAAAGTAAAATAGGCAGAAAAAAAAAGCCAGAGTACTTAAGTTCACTTCTCAGATTGCCTAAAATCTGTTTATCTATTGTCTTTTTTTTTTATTGTTAATACTGAATCTTCTATATATTTCTATAGGAAAATTCTCAGTGTTATCAGGTCCAGCTAAAACTTTATCAGTTTGCAAGTTATTCACCATCTGTTGCCCCCACTACTTAATCTACTGTGCAAGGTTTTGCATGCCAAACTGAGCACATGTGGCTTCACATTCTCCTGCCTCAGCCTCCCGCGTAGCTGAGATTACAGGCACCTGCCACCATGCTCGGCTAATTTTTATAAATTTTTTTTAGTAGAGACAGGATTTTACCACACTGGACAGGCTGGTCTCAAACTCCTGACTTCAGGTGATCCTCTGGCCTTGGCCTCCTAAAGTGCTGGGATTAGAGGCGTGAGCCTCTAATGGCTTCAGGTGTTGTTTTCCAATCTTTTCCAGATGATCCCACATGAAAACTTGCTCAGACTCCCAGGTACATATTACCTCTAGATGTGGACAAGTCCATCTACAAATAATCATACCCTCCATACCCGCTGGCAGTAAACTCATGTAACAGCTGATGGGTTAATAGCCATCATTAACTTAAGGGACTGGCCACTGCCCAAGGTAAATCAATATATCACGGAAGTAATAACGCAAACCATCTTGACAAATCAAATCAAGGATTACTGTTATTCAGGGCCATTTGGGCAGCTGGATCTGTGTAACTGCTGGCCAGACAGACCCAGTGGGTAGCTATTCTGCATGAGTTATCTCATATCCCAACTGCAAGACAAAGGGCAAAACGGCACTGCTTACCACGTTATGTGAAAAATGCAGACTGTGTTCAAACTATTGTTGTCCTCACTGAAACATCCATCCAACCAAGCTATGTGTATGTTACAAACATACCTTCAATTGTCTTTGTTATATATTTTATTATTTAAGACCACTTTACCCTAATCATCTTCCATGGGTACTTATGTGTGTGAAGTGGAGAAGGGAGATGAAAAAGATCATTTTGAAACGTGTTTGAGAAATACTGGATAAAACAAAGATAAGATTCTTGACTGCAAGACTTCTCAGAGCCTTTGATATACTAAGGTGACAGTAAATTTTCAAAAGGTACCTAGTGTTCATCAGTATAAATGACTACAGAACATTTTCTTAAAGAAACAAAATATCATTAATGTATGAACAAATGGTTTGCCTCTTTCTTGACCTGTACCCTCAATGAAAACACCTAACCTTGTTCATCCAGCACCTCTCCCTCAATCTGAAATCCATCTCATGGCCCTCACTATGTATCCCAACTAATCAGAAGTGGAAGACTCAGAGTATCTGGAATGAGGGATTGTCATCAGACAGGGTCAGGGCTTTCTTGAAAGAAATTTAAAATGATGAAAAGAAAGGGGAAGGGGAAGAAAACAGAAGATCCTACAAGTGTAGAGGGTGTCCAAGATAGTTTGGTGCAGAGCTGAGTGCAAAAAATGGGGGAAGAGAGGTGTTGAGAAAGCTTTGAGATGTGAGACAATTATGTAAGGGGAAGAGTGAGGAAAAGAAAAATTTAAGAAATGAAGTTAGGAATTATGGATTATATCTCCTTTAATATTCTTTGAGAAATGAAAGAAAGTGAAAGAGCATGATCACACTTGGCTACTGAACTGTTTCTTTGAATGCTATCCCTGTTGAGACTGGCCACCTGGGCTCTGGGATTTATTCAAGTTACAACAGAAGATCTCCACACCAGTATTCCACAAAGTATCTTCAGTGAAATGCTAAATAACACTGTCAACTTACACAACCTAGACTAGAGCTAAGGAATGAAGCAACATATTGATTGCTTTTGGCCCAGGGGCCTTTTAAGATTTATAAAACGAAGCTTAGAAGCAATGGCATTTTGTTTTTAAATTTTAAGGATTGAAATAAAAATAAGAATGAATATTTGAGTAAAAAAACAAGGTTACAAGTTTAGATATTGATTTCATAAAAGAAAACATCAAGGCTGGGTGCAGTGGCTCACACCTGTAATCCCAGTGGGAGGCTGAGGCGGCAGACCACTTGAAGCCAGGAGTTTGAGACCAGCTTGGCTGACGTGACAAAACCATGTCTCTGCTAAAAATACAAAAGTTAGCCAGGTGTGGTGGTGGGTGCCTGTAGTCCCAGCTACTCCAGAGTCTGAGGCATGAGAATTGCTTGAGCCCAGGAGGTGGAGGTTGCAGTGAGACAAGATCGTGCCACTGCCTTTCAGCCTGGGAAGCAGAGTAAGACTCTGTCTTAAAAAAAAAAAAAAAAAAAAACAGAAAAGAAAAGAAAAGAAAAAAGAAAACATCAGAGCTCTGCTTTCTCACACAATTTAAATTATTAAAATTTGTCAGTTCAAATAAAATTTTTAATAACCAGACTTTGAATTTACATTAGTTCTAAGCCATTTGTTTAGCTAAATATGGATATTACTTGTATAGCATACTGCTTCATTAGATCGTAGGATTAAATAAATTAATACATATAAAACCGTTAGAACAGGGTCTGCCATTTAGTTAGAACTCCATACATTGAGTTATCCGTTTTAATACCAAATTTCATCACTTTAAAACATATTTTTTTGCCTTTTTGCAAAGTCTCTGAAGTTGGGATGGCATCTTAGTCTATTTAATCTACTGTAACAAAATACAATAAGGTGGCTTTTAAACAAAGACAATTTATACCTCACAGTTCCGGAGGCTGGGAAGTCCAAGATCAAGGCACTGGCAGATTCAGAGTGAGGGCCTGCCTTGACACAGACAGCTTTCTTCTCACTGTAACCACACACGGCAGAAGGAGCCGAAAGAAAGGGCACATGCAATCTCTTTTATAAGGACACTAATCTCGGGGGGATGCTCCCTTCCTGACCTAATCACCTCCCAAAGGCTCTACCTCCTAATACTATCAAATTGGGCATAAAGATCTAGCATATGATTGTGGGACACACAAAAATGTAGAACAGAGCAGATGGTTTGCCATAAGTTCATTGGTAGCATGCTTTTTCCTCTTAGTGGTACATTAAATAGTTGTGTTTCCAACAATTGATATGGTCTTTGATTCAATAAAATACATTATTATTATTAATCCTTTTCTCCCATTAGTTTTGGATATTTTACTATATTTTTGTTTTCCACAAATGATTATCTATCTTTTTATAGATCGATAGTCAGATACATGTATCTTATATATTATTTCAAAAAATCAAAGTACCTCCCCTTCTACTCCCATAAGATCTATCAGGGTGAAAGATACTGAGGATAGTCAGGATTTCAGGTAATATATCGCCCATTTACTATACCTTGGGGAATGTTTGATAGAGGAATTGAAATGAACAACAAATTAATCAGAAGAGAGACTGCAAGGCAGGGAGATATAAGGAAGACAAGATATGATATGGAGTAATAATTTTTATAAAATATGTAGAAGTTTTCTTAATCAATATTCACATAATCAGCTTACTGGATTTACCGATAGTCTTCATTCCCTTGAACGTCTGTAGTGGAAACTTTGAGTACATGAATCTGTAGCAGTTAGGGTTCTTTGGTTGCAAATAATGGAACCCAACTCTTTCTTGCTGACTTAAGCAAAAAGGGAGATTTTTGGAAGGTTATAGGACAGCAAAAATAATAGACTCAGAGATCAAAGTCAGAAAGGGCTGGAGCACCAGGCTTTGCACCAGGGCAACCTTATGGATCTTTATGGTGTCAGGAACACCCAGCTTTCTTTTCTGGGAGCTACTGCTGGTCAAAATGGGTCTACTTTTTTTCAGTCTGTCTTTCTGGTTGAGGCTGAAAGTGCAGGGAAGGAGTCCATGGATCCTCAGGTCGTGTGCCTGCTCCTTGACTGAGGGAGAGCAGCGCACCTTGATCAGAGTCCTACCAGACCATCTCCAAGGGAAGAGGCAAATCCCCAGAAGGGACTAGGCACTATGACTAAGGGGCTGTGGAATGGACACTGGCCTGCCAAAACCCAAGGAATGACCACTACCAATCTGAACACTAACAACTAGCACTTGGTTATCCCAGCATGCTAAATTCCACAACCAGTATGGAAGTCCATTGTAAAATGGAAAGGGCCATAAACATAGCTTACAGTACTTGTACTCCAGAAGACATTCTCCTGGAATAGTCCTATAAGTAAGGAGGAACTTGAGGGCAGCATGGGTGGGGCAAATCTCATCCAGCTCAGCCTGCCTCCCACAGAGAGCACCACACAGAAAAATGCACAGGCCACAAAGAAAGGCACTTCCCAAGGGCACCCCCAGCTTTTGCCTTTATCCTTGATCTGCCTACTCAGCTGTTAGAGCTGCATGATCCTACAGGTCAATCTCATTAGCTCATGTTCAAAATACTCAAATTTGTTTCCATGCACAAGATTAATTATAGCTGGTAGCTTGACTTACACATTAGATGACTCACCATGTCCATGCAAACAACCTTAGCTTTTCCCACGGCTGCACGAGTCAACTTGCTTCTGTTAACTCGGGGTTATGATTGTTTGCCTTGTTTCCATCACCTGGCTTGTTTGGTGTTTTGTTCTGCCCCCAAGTGCCGCTTTCTCCTTCCTGATTCACTGTTATCTCCCTGCCTTTGCATTTGCGGTCCTACTGATTCCACAAAGTGCCCACTCAGGGGCACATGTTCCTGCCATGGAGAAAAACAAACCAAAGCAGAGCTGGCTGAGCTTGTCACCTGCTTTCTTGCTAGGAGCAAGATGTTAATTTTTGCAAAGGCAAAATTTGCATCCCTTAGATTTAGCAGGAGCAGAGGGGGAACTAAGGCTCCATGTGGATCTAATCTGCAAACATCCCGGGGTGGAATCTTTCTGGTTTCCATCTGCCACCTTTTAAATGGTGTGTTTTATTATGACTGCACTTACCAAGAGTTATCTTTTCCACTCTGGTTTAAATACAATATTAAAGACATTTAGAGAAACACCAGTAATTTAAAGGAAAGTTGCTAAGCCAATATTTTTGTATGAACTTGGGAATGGAAGACTGAGGGAGACTAGAAATGGATGTTAAATACGGCATTTCAACATAGGGTTAGATGGTATTACCTTGATTTATGTTTTTGCTTATTCACATGTGAGTGCATAGTACATGCAGAGTTCTGTTTTAATGGCTGATCCTGCACAGAGGCAGGTCTGAGAGTGCCAGGAAACACTTAGGTCTGAACGATTTGCCTTGTCCCAACTTGCACTCTGCAACCCCACTTGCTTCCGTCCTTCTGGCTCCTGAGCTCTGGCTTTTCCATTTGCTGACCTTGCCTTGCTCCCTGGATCTCACACCTGGCACCAGTTTTCTGCTCATAGCCTTTTACTGCCTTTCTTGATGAGAGCTTAGATTTTCCTTCTGGTCTTTTCTTCAGCCACTGGCTCAGCCCTCAGCACCTTCATCATCTCTTCTTTGACCAAGGACACCTATAAACAACTCTGTGAGCAGAACCTAGACATTGAAGGCAAAAAGAAAACCAGAATGAAGAACGTGTGGTCTATTTGAGGAAGTAGGCCTGCATATACTAACAAACAAGGTTTGAAGCACACAAAAAACATTCAGAGATAGGGCACTGTCAAAAGCCTAACTTTTGGAAATAACTTTGTAGGCTAAGGGTAATAAACAAGATCTATCTTTCATGCCACTTCTAATCGATTGGAGTGCCAACTGTGGGAAAGGATTCTAAAGCTTCATCTGCATTGAGCTGGAAAGAGTATCTTGATCAATTAGTGACATCAGCCTCGAGCCAGGCAACATGCATTTGCTTATTGCTACCCCTGCCATGACAAATGTCCCACCATTTAGAAATTTTTAAGTAGGAGAGTTTTTAAACATGAAATCAGTCTTTTAAGAAGATTAATTTGGTTCTGCACAGAATGATTGCGAGGAGGACGGGATGTTTCCAGAGACAGAAGTTAAAAGGCTCTCAATGTCTTGTTAAATGACAAAATGGCTAAGCACAGCTCCCAAAAAAGGGGGAGAAAGATGACATAAACTGGAGGAGCACTGTTCTCTGCGGAGTGAGGCTGAACCAGTGTCAGTGGGAATTAGCTGGACCTGGGAAGGAAATCGCAGTGGCGGAAGCAGTGATTTCTTATCCCTCCTGACGGGGCCAACAAGGAGGAATGTTGGTTTCCCATCCCCAGTCCAATTCCAAATAGGCATCAGTATTGAGAGCAGCAGAAAACTATGTCCCATGCCACTTGCCAATGGGGAGAGCTTCCCTCTATCCTTTCCTGCCAAGCACCCAGCAGGTGGAATATGACCAGTGTGGACTCTGGGTTGGAGCTGGCAAAACCAAAGACTGATGAGTGTATTTGGATGTCAATCATTGTGGATGTAGGAAGAAAAGCATGGATAAAAAACATTTTAAGAAGTAAAATAGAATTGATTAAAAATATAAAGTAAATAGGATTTTGTGAGAAACTAAAAAAGAATTAGGAGAAGTAGAAGTGACTCTACAGTTTCAGATACAGAAAAATGGGGAATATAAGAGATTTACAGAGGAAGTTGGATTGCAGTGTGGCAGAGACTGCTAAGTTTCTCTAACATCTGTCTTCTTTTTTCCCATAGAACCAGAACTGCAGACTTTTAGCTGGGCATATTACATCTCAGAATAAAGATTGCATTTCCAAGCTTCCTTTCAGCTCAGTGCCTGTGTGTTGTAAGTTCTTGCTTACAGGCTATAAATAGAAGCAACATATGCAAGTTTAGGGTTGCGCCTTCCTCCTCCCTTTTCCCCCTTCCCACTGCCAAGGCGGCTTATGAGATGACGCTGATGAGCTGCTTGGAACCATCTGGGCAAGAGCAACTCTCTAGAGATGGAGTGGCAAGATCAAAGGATCCTGGTCCTTGATGCTGCCATCGGAGCCCGGGACTGCTTACACGTGGGCTGTTACAGAGGTGTGGGCATCAGAGACATCCTCTATCTGTACCAATTCTCTCTTATCACAAGTCTTTATTACATTTTCACCTATATCCTAATTTCTACCAGGAGTGGCTTTTATAAGAAAGATATTAAAAAAATGACATGCCAGGGCCAGGTATGGTGGCACCCATTGTGTTCCCAGCTACTCAGGAGGCTAAGGCAGGAGGATCGCTTGAGCCCAGAAGTTAGAGGCTGCAATAAGCTATGATTATACCACTGCACTCCAGCCTGGGTGACAGAGCAAGATTCCATCTTTAAAATAAATAAATAAAAATGACACACCAGGATAATCAGGCATTTTGCAATGAGATGATTGAACTGCTCTATGTAATTTTCTCGGTAATCAGGAAAATGGAGGAGAGGCTGGAAAGCTAGAGACAACCAAAAAAGTAGGGAGCAAAGTTTTGTTTTGTTCCTTTTTTTGAGAAAGCAGGTAGGTCCTGACAGTGAGAGACTGGTAAACATGGAGGTGACCTGAGCCAGGGTCTAGACAAGGAAGATCCATGAGCACTTGGAGTAAGAGGAGATGTGGACCAGCAGGAGGCAACATAAGCTCATAAAGACCAAAGACAATTTTTTGTTTTGATGGTGACTACAGACAGGTAAATCAAGATCTGCTTGTGCACATAACATATCTGAATGTCTGCAAGGCATTTAATTAGGTCTTTCTGAATTTGGAGTCTCGTAGTAGATGATAGCCTTGTTGGATGGATGCGTGTGTAGCTGAGAAGATCTGCATCCACGTGGGAGGAAAGGATTGGTAAGACAAAGTGCCAAACAGGCCCAGCACCCAAACTCCGTTAATACAAGTCTAGAGTGCATGGCAAGGAGAGAGTTGGACTGACCACCCACCCACCTGGAATCTATGTCTCATTCATGGTGCCTTGAAAAGAGACATTGACAGATTGCTACTCATCCAGAGGAGGGCAATCAGGGTAAATTGGAAATTAAGGAACTGATAAAGAATGGAAAGTGTTTGGACTGAAGACCTGAAGCCTTGGGAAGAGGGGCTGGATGATGGCAACCATCTTCAAATATCTTCAGAATTGTTCCTTTAGTATGTTCCCTGTGGTTCCATTGGCTGCATGTTTTCCCCAAGGCTATCGCATGAGTCAGTGGCAGGCTGGGATTGGAACTTGGGTTTCGGGTGTGCAGAGGGAAGTGGAGCCAGAGCGTTGGTGGTCTGTTCTGGAGCCTGCCCCTACGAGGAACCTGCCGTTAGGTACAGCAGCAAGCCAATTTTAGTCACAGTTTTCTCATAGCCAACAGCATCCTGATATTTGAGTCAGGCCAGAGGCAGGGAGACTGGTGACGCAGCCACTGTGATAATCCAAGCAAATATGATGGCAAATTGGCCTTAGGCAGTGGCCCTGGGACTGAAGAGAAGTGAGCAGATCCAGGAGACGGGAAGGCTGCAGAAAACATGCTGCCGGATAAGGACATGGGACAGTGAGACAGGGTGGAGTTTAGGAATTCCCTCAGTCACATTCTCCTCCTGACTTACGTGATGAATTCGATGTATTCTTGTAATACAGAGTTTCTTTTCAATGTCAATTTAGACTCAAGAAGCTCTTCTGCTTCCTCCAAGAAGTCTGCACCTGAGACTGGAAAACCACAGGGACAAACTCCCCAGGGGAGAGTGGTAAAAAGAAAGGTGCCAGCAGCAGGTTCTCCCTTTGTTTCCATCCAGTTCCTTTACTTTTCTGTGTTTATGAGCAGTCATAGCAGTTTAATTCTGAATTTATCTTATTAGTTCGTTCTAGGCTGAAAAGACATCCTTCCACCTACTGACCTCTTTGGAGATTACTGCATGAATCCAGTCCTAAAGAAAGCCCCACATCCCAAGGCCTGAAAGCTAATGGTCTCTTCCCACCAGCCCTGGTTTGAAAAGAAACCAGGGTTAGTTCCTGTGTAGGTCAAGGCAGAATGCCAGGGCTGGACTTTCTTTCATTGTCTTTGCTGTTTCTTTCACCCAACATTATTTTTGATGGAGCCTGTGTCTTTCATTTGGGGCTCTTTTTTTTTTTATCATTGTTGCCATAGGGAAGACTTAAGGGAAGGCTTGCTGCCACCACATAAACGCACTATTGTCTTGTGGCTGGAGACATCCCACTTGTCTTTCCAGATCCACTCTCTAGCTTTCTCTCCCTGTGTAGAATACAGGAGGCTGAAGCATGAGGTAGCGATAAGCTCATGTTCCCTGCAGCTTCCGCTGGGCCAATTGCAAGCAAGAGACCAGTGGGAGAGAGCACAGGGAAGCAAGGGTCTTGATTCCTTTAGCATCTCCAGTTGGGAACTCTGCAGGTGGGCTGCATTCCTTGTACAAAGATTCTAGCTCCTTTAAGGCAAGCTTCTACCCACAGCCCTCTTCATCTTAGGATTTCAATAACTGGTCTCTCAGGCCTAGGGTGCAGAACAGAACCTCACTCTCCGTGAACAATGACACTCTCCCTTGTGGTTCCTCCATATCCTGCCCACACTTTTGAAAACAATTCCTTTATTTAACTGTACTCAAAGTATCCCAGTTTGAGTATACCATCTCTTTCCTGCCAGAATCCTGGCAACTCCCACCAGTCCAAGGGCTTTGGAAGTCATCCTGTATTTTTCCATTGACCTTTCACATCTCATCCAATGTTTTTCATTGTGATTGTTCTGGGAATTTGAAAAGACAAGACTAAATATATAAGGAGCATGATGAAAATCTGACCTCGAGAAGGAGAATGGGAAGGAAGACTGGATGGAAGCATTCTAGACTGCCTCGCAATCTAGAAGAGGTTTGGCAAGGCTGTTGGGGAGTTCTCAAGCCAACATCAGCCATCAGAGGAGTCTTGTGTTTCCCAGGAATGGGCCTGCCTTAGTATTCCAGCTGTGCTCATTGACTGGGAGCAACCCACTGGAAGTGTGGCCTCTGTGCAAATATGGCAATGGATTTCAGAGCACAGCTACTTCCCTGTGGTTGGAAGTCTGCAAGACACATTCTCACGGCTACTATATTCATGCCATGAACATTTTTAGCAACACTCCCACCTCCTATCACTAATACTCTATTTTTACCTTGCTGTAGCTATTTCTTCCTCAAAGAGCATTGTATTAAAGTTCCAAATGTGCTTTCTCGGTCAAAGGGTGATACCAAGATACCACACCGTGGAGAGGTTGGCTCACCGTCTCCCAAATGGCCCGACAGGGCATCATTTATTATGTTACAAATTTACAATCATCAATTGCCTGGTGAGCTCAGACCTGACTTTGTCAGCATACCATGTAGTGCATGTCTCAGAGCAGGCTTGTGCTAATTATATTCAGGAGGTTGATATGAAACATCAGAATGTCAAGCTATTCACTTTTCAGACAAAACCACCTTTAGAAGGACAAGAGTATCTGAAGTTTCTAGGATCAACACATTCTTTCCCTGTAGGAGCTAAATGGTAATCAGGAGATTACAAGTTGAGTGTGACAACAGATCAAAGAAAATTGGATAAGCCAAAGGTTTGCAGTAGCAAAGTAAGCTACCTACTACATCATTCATGCCACACAGAGATGGTCTTAGAGACAGAATATGAGTACACAAACACAACAGCTATTATACCCCTCTAGATACATTTACCCACTATGGGTGGCATTGCACCCTCAAAATCCATCGGCTAAGGCTTCTTTCCCATTGGGCAGGGTTTGAATAAGCACCACCACTATTTGTCTCTGTGTCTGTCTTTTTTCTCTGTTTCCACAGTGGCCCATCCCAACCACTGCCTCCCCTTGCACCACCGTCCTCCCACTCCCAGCCAGTCCGAGGGCTTTGGAAGTCATCCTGTCTTTTTCCATTGATCTTTCACATTTAGTCCAATACTGCAGTTATTACTGTGAGTCCTGTCTCCCCCATTTCCAAATTTTGGAGACCCTTAAATGCAAACAATGGTCAAATACTGTCAACAAAGTTTATTTTTCTTTTCAGGGCTTTGAGCTGAAAAGAGGAGCCTCATGGTATATTCCTGAGTTCGCTCTGTTTTCATCCCTGGTAAAACAGACCCTTCAGCTACGTTTTCTTTTTACCACAAATGGAGTCTCACTGGTTGCTTTTGCCAGGGCTATGGTGAGAAGAGCAGAAGAGCTATCTGCAAACCCTAGCCCTCTCCAATTGGCTGCCTGTTGGAAGGGGAAGTGTAGTTGACCACATCTAGCTATACACAAAGCCAAGTAATTCTGCAGGCAAACTTCCGCCTCCAGGGAGCCTGCCCAGCCACCCTTGCAAGGAGAGAAATTCCTTCTCTCAGTTGGGAAAACAGTCCCAGCTATGATGCCAAACTCTCCTGAGGCATATATAAATGTAGAAACATATACTTTGTGGTCTTCCTCTGGTCACACTGTCCTCCTTGGCCTTAGCTTACATTGCTCTGGTAATGTCCTTACTACACTTCACCAGACTACTGTGCAATCAATTGGTTAATATGGTGCAACCAATTCTCCCATTTCACTCTGTGAGAAGGCAGCAAACGGGCCTTGCCCCCATGTCCCCGCATGAAATTTACATGCCGATTACAAGTCCACATGGCCAGCTTGAGGGGCATTTCCCAGCCCTTTGTCTCTGCTTTCTCAGACTAAGAATCAGAGAAGACACAAGACTCATTTGTTTTTGGTCAAATGTGGGTAGAGCAGGGATTAAGACCTGAGAGTCAGGAAATCCAATTTTCAGGCTGATTTTTGTCCTGGACTAACTCAGCAGCTCTCAACAAAACACTTAATCCTTCTGGAATGCAGTTGCCTCCTCCTTTTGAATGGTAATGTATTATTTGGCCTCACTCACCTCTAGGAGCTCTTAGGAGGTAAAAATGTGATAACAGATGTGAAAGTGCCACAAGAGATGTAGAAGGTATATAAGGAGCTCTGCCAATCAAAGGACTGCATTTGATATAGTCCTTTTTAAAATAAAACAAAAACGTTGCTGTAGGCTGGGGGAATGCTTGTGTTTAACCCAAGAAGGAGCCTTCAGCAGATCTCAGCAAATCAAAACACAATATTCCCATTGAAGAACTCCCTGGGTTTCCTCGGCCCTCACATAACACAGCAGTATGTCGGGGCTTTGTGACTTCATTCATTTGGCTCACCCATGCCTCTAGCATCTCCTAAGAAGTTGAGAAATTAACTGAGAATGCTTTAAGTCACAACCAAAAAGAGTAGGGAGAGGTATAACTTTTATCTTTTATTTATTTTTTTTAGAGACAGGGTCTCATGATGTTTCCCAGGCTGGTCTTGAACTCCTGAACTCAAGCACTCAAGCGATACACCCACCTATGCCTCGCAAAGTGCTGGGATTACAGGTGTGAGCCACAGAACCCAGCCAGTTAAAACATATTTTGATTTCCAAGGATGGAAACCCATCTTGAAATAATTTGGTCAAGCAATGGGACTTTACTGGAGGTGCATTCTCATAACTGTGGGAAGATGTGAAGTACAGATGGATCATGACGACAACTGAATTGGGAACTTAAATTCTGCCAGTAGGCTTTCTCCCCATCTCTCATCTGCTACTCCATGCTACATTCTCTTAAAATGATCTCCTTAACAGGTAGGTCACATGGTCACATTTAGATTCCAGGACTCAGATCCCACATCTTCACCTCCAAAATGAAACCATCTCTCTTTTCGCAGTTCCAGTGTGAAAAGTTCTTGGGAACAATTGTGGTTAATTTGGTTTGTATCAGATGGCCACTCTGGGACTAAGGAACCATGCCCAAAAGAGCAAATTACTGCAACTGTTCAAATTAAGCCAGATTCCACACCTAAACCAATGGCTGAAAGTAGAGTAGGAGCTAGGGTCAATAGTCCAGACATGACCACAAGGGACAACTCTGTGATTTACAGTCCTTCTGTGACTATAATAGGTTCATTGCCCGAAGCACAGTGAGTTAACATACCGAGACACTGGGGGTTGCGGCAGAGAAAGAGTTTAACGATCACAGGACAGCCAAAGGAGAAGATGAGAAAAAGTCTCAAATCCACCTCCCCAAGAGGTGTGGGGATACTGTTTCTAAGGGGTCTGTACAGGTGCTGGACTAACGTGTGGGGATTCTTGATTAGTTGAGAAGTGAAGCGTGAAGTCATGGGACAGGCAGGGTGATGAAGAAACTGCTTTCTGGTGCTGAATTGGTCCCTTGGTGGGCGTCTTTAGACTGGTTGGCGTCAGCCATTCTGCTGGATTTCAAAAACACCATAAGCAGTTCATGGGTAAAAAGGTCTATTGTCAGAGATTCTATCTATAGGAATAACGGGTTCCAGATGGGTGCAGGTAGTCAGTGTGCTATTATATCACTCTTGGTTAGTTAGCAACTGCAGGGGAGTGGTCAAAGTGTGCCCTGGTCGATGCCTACCTATAATTCTGCCTAAAGCCCGAGTTGTAATTCTCGTTAACCCTGTGATGGTGGTTTCACTTGCCAGAAAATCGGGCATTACTGGAAATTGGGCTGACCTAATTGCAGGAAGTGAAGGGGAACTGCAGAAAATGCCTCTGTATTTTTTTATCTAAACTGGAGTCATACTTGTCCAAGAAATGCAGAGACCGGATGCAGAATCTCCCAACACTGCACTTGGCTGTGCCACACTCAGAGAGGGTAAAAGTTCTCAGGGCCTCATCTGGTTCTGTTAGATCATCCCCTAGGCTCAACCTCTGAATACACATGTGAGGGGGTTAGAAAGATGGGAATAAAAATCTGTCCAGATATTTGCCAGTATTTCTCTAAGCATTTTGGCCTCATGCTGGTATAGATGTTAACATTTTTCCTTCTCCTTTTTCCCAAGCATCTCAAGTCATAGTTCAAACCACTAGTTTTGAATTAATTCATTTCCATGACAACAAATTATTATTCTTTCCCTTTTGCCCTTTCTCTATCACTTACACATGATATAGAAAGAGAAGCGAATGTCAATATATTTTCACACCAAGAGTAAGGACTTGTGCTAACAATATAAAAAAAGTGTGCCTCATTAACTTTTACCAAATGCTAGGAAAAAAAAAAAAACAGGTATATACATGAAGAGATTGGTGTTTCCTGCTAGAGATCAAATTACATTTAATTCTTCCAAAAAAGCAGTAAAGCAATTGCAACTCCTTTTAAAATGCAATTAATTATAGGACAGCTCCTTTGGAATTGTAAAAATATTTATTCAATCGTAGATCTTCTTTCATAATAAATTTGCATTTCAGGCATAGAGATGGCACAGAATTTCCCAGAAGACCTTAGTCAACGCAGAATTAAATGGAAAAACTCCACTTTTGTCAAAGGTGAAAAATCTGACCTTCCTTACATGCAGACAGAACCTCTGGAGACATCAACATGGTCTGTATGAGCAACCTCAGCAAAAGAAAAAACAAGAAAGCCTCACCTGATAGGCTGTCAATCACAGAAATAAAAAAGGAAAGAAAGAAGAGCGGTAGCTTTATTTTATTTAAATATAATTACTCTTCTTGCTTTCCTAATATGACAATGTGGGCGTATATTGGGCTGTTTCTCAGTGACAAAACTGGCTACCATGGCAATAAATGCTTTTTCCTTAGTTCTGGGTTTTTATAAGATGTTGGTCACTGAAAGCACAATGTGATGTGTAAAATCAACCTCCTTCTGAAATAGGTTAAAAATAACTGAGTTGCAAGCTTTGAAATGCTTAAGAGTGTGCATTTGATAATAGTGGGTTGACTGGTGGTCTCCCCTCCCCAGATGTGCCCATGTCCTAAATCCCAGAACTTATGAATGTGTCCTTCTTTGAAAGAAGGGTCTTGGAAGATGTATTTAAATTAAAGATCTTAAGGTGAGGAGGCTGTCCTGGATTAGTTGAGTCTGCCCTAAATTCCATCACAAATGTCCTTATGGGAGATACACAGAGGAAACTGACAGAAGAGGAAGAGGCGATGCGATCACAGAGTTAGGGGTAGGAGTGGCGTGGCCACCAGGTTCTGGAAGAAAACAAGAACAGATTCCCCAAGAGCCCCTGGAGAGAGCATGGACCTGCCGACACCTGCGTTTTAGGCTCTGGGCTTCAAAACTGTGAGTTTATCAACTGCCATTGTTTTAAGCCCCCAAGTTTGGGGTTATTTGTTATGGCTGCCCCAGGAAACAGATGTAGTAACCCACACTGATTGTGAAGCCAGGAGAAGCAAAGAGGAATTTAATCATCCAACAGTGCAAGCCCACTGAAAGAGGACTGCAGTGGTTGGCGTCTGAACTTCACACGTCTTGCAGGAACAGACTTCCCATAAAGGTTTAGACGTTGGCGTAAC
The DNA here is from genome assembly GCA_004027715.1 of Plecturocebus donacophilus. Taxonomy (NCBI): domain Eukaryota; kingdom Metazoa; phylum Chordata; class Mammalia; order Primates; family Pitheciidae; genus Plecturocebus; species Plecturocebus donacophilus. Next base: position 64,189 of record PVKP010005256.1, on the reverse strand, counting down.
AGACTTCCCACTTGAGGATGGGCTCCAAGGAGAGAACGCTCCTTCAGCACGTCCCAGGAGTCAGACACTGTGCTGGGTGTTATGGTCTGCATTTTCTGTGGGAGATCTTGCATTCATGTTCACTGGCCCACATCTGCCCACATTTCATATAAAGGCTACTCCATCAGCCTGAGCCCCGAAGTGAAGATGAGCTTGTAAGGGGGCATGCAGCAGGAGTGAGAACAAAACCACGGAGTTTTAGGCTCGTTTCTCACAGCCGCACAGCCTCACCTGTCGAGAATGACAACCGTGTCTAATCTACTTAGTAACTTCATGCAGTGGATATCATCATACTCATTTTGTTTATTTATTTTTGGGGACAGAATCTCATTCTGTCACCCAGGCTGGAGTGCAGTGTGGCTCAATTATAGCTCACTGCAGCCTGGTCCTCCCAGGCTCAAGCAATCCTCCCACCTCAAGCCTCTGAGTAGCTGAAACTACAGATGTGTGCCACCATGCCCAGCTGATATTTGTATGTTTTGTAGAGATGAGGGTTTCACCATGTTGCTCAAGCTCGTCTTGAACTCCTGAGCTCAAGCGATCTGCCTGTCTTGGCCTCTCAAAATGCTGGGATTACAGGTGTGCATATTCATTTTAGAAATAAGAAAACTGAGACTCAGAGAAATTCATTACGTTGCTCAAAGATACAACTAATAAAAGGCAGAACTGGATTTGACATCTTAAACCTTTTGAGTTGAGGCGATACACAAAAACATGTAAATTTAGGAACAGTAGTTTGTATGAAATGTAGAATAAGTTGAAGGGAAGAAGGTGGAAAGAGGAGGTCAGCAGTTATGAAGGAGGAAGAATTCACAGAAGAACTAGGCATACTCAACCAAGCGGGCTGCCACAAAGAATCATAAAGAGCCATGGCAAGAGAGGACGAGGCCTGGACTTGAGCCAGACTGAAGCACAAAACACAGAAGGAGCAGAATAAATGCTGGGAATCCATGCAGGAACGTGTCAGAGGGTTTTAGAGTCAGACAGCCCTGCATTCGAGTCCTGCTTGCTAAACTCTAGGTTCTCCCTGGGAGATGGAGTAATCACAGCACATTTCTCCCCAGGTTGCTGGGTAGATTAAAGGAGATGAGATAGCCTCGGCCCAAGGAAAACCTCACTGAGTACTAGTTGTGGTGGTTGTTATTTCTAAATTTATTTCAGGTATATGTCTACGCTTTGATCCTTGAGAGTGCATTCAAAATTCCGAGTGCTGACTTTATCTAAAAATTGTGAGGTCTTAGGAGATGTCAGCGTTTTACAGAGTGATAGTTTTAACAGTTTTATATAGATAATTTTATATAGGTAGTTTTAACAGAGCATTAAGAAAATGATCTTTCCTCTGTAATCCATGTCCTTTGAAAGAGAGATTCTTTAGGGAGTTAAAAACCTCATTGTAGTCAAAGGTCATGGAGAAAGAAGATGGGCAGAAAAGAAAATCAAAGTCAAGAGAGTTCCATATTTTTCTTAGCACAAGAAGGAGGGAGGGATGAAGAGACGAAAAAGAATGGAGAAAGGGAGGGATGGAGGAAGGGATGGAGAGGTGGAGGGAGGGATAAAGGAAGAAAGGGATGCATGGGGGATAGAAAGAGGGAGGGAGGAGGGATGAAGGGATGGAGTGAGGGAAGAAAGGATGGAGAGGAGGGATGGAGAGATGGAGGGATGGAAAGAAGGGGGAGGGAGGAATGAAGGTATGGAGGGAGGGAAGGATGGAGAGATGGAGGGAGGGAAGAAGGGAAGAAGGGTTGGTTGGAGAGAGGAAAGGATAGAGCGGTGGAGGGATGGAAAGAGAAAGGGAGGAGTGCAGGGATGAAGGCAGGGAGGGATGAAAGAAGGGAAGAAGGGAGGAAAGGATAGAGGGATGGATAGATGGAAAGAGAGAAGGAGGAATGGAGGGATAGGGGACGGATGGTAGACTGTTAAATGTTTTCACATATCTCATTTATTCCTCAGAACAATAAAGTTAATCCTCATAAAATCTGGAAATGTATTGTGTATCCTAATTAATACTTTTTTTTGTAATTTAGGTAAATGATAATGTAAAGAAATATTTATTTAACAAGTATCTATCAAGAGCCTGGTATTATTGGGCAATCATTGCACTAAGTCCTAAGTACACAATGCACAACAAGGCAGTCTCTACCCCCAAGAAGCTTTTAGTTTGGTGGAGAAAAATGGCATATAAGCAAGTAAATAACATATAATTACAACTTGGGATGCATTATCTGCTGGAAACTAAGTATGCCCTCATTGGGGAGTGAGAAAATGGTGCAGATAGGATGATTGAGGAAGGTCTAGAGGATGAAATAGACATAAGCATGCAAAGAACAGAGTACTGTGTGTTAGCGTGTGGCCAGAATGGCGAAGAGCCTTCCAGCTGGGAGCTGACACATTTAAAGGTCCTGAGGGTGAAAGACTTGGAATGCCTGAGAACTCCAGGTCCTGGAGGCTAGTGTGGCTGTGGCCTGGTGAGTGAAGAGGGCATCGAAAGAGACAAGGTAGCTGAAGTGGGCATCAGATCCCACAGGACCTTGGGGGCCCTGGTTACAAGTTCGAATTTAATTCAAAGTGAATTAAATGCCAGTCTGGGCAACATGGTGAAACTGTGTCTCTACCAAAAATACAAAAAATTAGCCAGGTATGATGGCAGGCACCTGTGGACCCAGCTACTTGGGAGGCTGAGGTGGGAGAGCTGCTTGAACCTGGGAGGTGGAGGCTGCAGTGAGCCAGGATTGCACCACTGCACTCCAGCCTGGGTGACGGAGTGAGACCCTCTCTCATAAACAAACAAACAGACAAGCAACAACAACATAACCAAAGTGGATTAAATAGTGATCGAAAGCATTTAAGCAGAGGAGTGATCTTTTATTTATATTGTGTACAAACATCTGATTTAACTTTTTAAAAGTATACTTTGGATGCTGTGGGGAGAACAGAATTGGAGGAACATAGGACTATAAGAGAAATGTGTCAGCTTCCTGTGGCTTTCAGGTGAACAACGATGATGATGACGCCTGGGACATGGAAGGAGAGGGAGAGGAGTGGATAAATCCCAAGTATACATAAGAAGTTGATGTGGAGAAGCTGGGCGAAGGAGTCGAGAATCAAGAATGGGAGCTTCTCAATTGGAAAGAAATGTATGCGGTGTTCATGTCTGCAGCCCAAGAGCTCGTCTGATGGGCTAGGGCTATAAAAGAATCTAATGAATGGTGAACTTAACTAAACTGGACGTGTTCCTATGAATCTAGAGACGTTTCCCAATCCTCACCCAAGTTCTTGTCATGACAATCTCCTTTTGTTTGATTCATCCCAGAAACAAGCACCTTGGACGTAGTTTCTGGATGCGTTTAATGGCCCCTCTGTTCTCTGCACTGGACAGACTATGCCTGAGGCATAAACTACCACAGAATCAGAAGGACTTTAATGAAGTAGAGGGTGGCTGGAGAAAGGCCACTGAAGGATGAAGAATTTGCATATTGCGTTATGTGGTAACCAACCCCCAGTGCTGAGAGGGCTATCACGCAGCAGCTCCTAATGTGAGCCTATCCCTGCCTGGCTTGGGCACTAAAGTTCTGCCACTCACACACTTAGTCCCAGGCATTCCCAATGCCAGCCAGAGCCTGACCCAGCTCCTAATTCTAATCAGAATTCTTGACCTATGAGCTCCCTGTCATTTTGGAGGGCAGGGTTTTCCCATTCATCCCTCACTGTGAGGTCCGGGCTGTGTAATTGACCTTTCCCCTGGATTCCATCTGGGAGGCTGGGGTTCCGATCCCAGAGCTATTTTCTGTACATATCTTGGCCAACATCTTGAGTGTCACTTCATATGAAACCCAGAGCCAGAACTGCCAAGTTAAACTGCTCCAAAATTCCCGACTCACAGAAACAGCAAAACTATACACGGTTGCTGTTTTAAGCCACTAAATGTGAATTTGTTACACAGCAAAAATAAGTAATATGGATTTTGGTACCTGGAAATGGGGTGCTATATAACAAATAACTAAAGTCTGGGAGTGACTTTGAAACCAGAAAGTGAGCAGAAGCTGCAAGGACTCTGAAATATTGAAGGAAGTCTCAAGAGCCTTGAAATAATTGTTTGTAGAAGCATTATTGTCCTTTCAAGAGGCTTTGGTGAAGGCCTAAGGGAAAGTGAAGTGAAATTTCTCCTGGAAAGTGAAGTGAATTTTCATCCTGGAAACAGGATGAAAGGGAATGTTTATTATGCAGTAGAAGAAAGTTTAGCAATACTGTCACCTGCAGTATTGTGGAAAGCAGGAAATGTACCAAATGAACTGCATGACCTAGGTAAAGAGGTTTTCAGAAGGAATATTGAGGCTGCCAGCTGTTTTCTTTTTGCTACTTATATAAAATGTGATAGTAGGATAAAAAAATTAACAAAAGTAATGTTAAACATGGAGGAGCTGGGAATCGATAATTTAAAATTCGTAGTTTCCCAATGTAGCAAATAATACTAACATTGAAAAATGGCTTCTGAGCAAACATACAAATCCAGGGCACTATCAGGAAAGCTTGGCCTGAAGATGAGGCCAAAGGTATGACTCTAAAATTCTTTTCGAAGATAACAGACAGACCAAAGGTCTATCTTAAGATCTGTTCAGTCAGACCAAAGGTCTTCTAGGGAGTTTAAAGGTGGCCTCACAAATCCTGTCAATCAAATAATAGAACTTCCAGGAAGCTTAAGGGTCTCGTTATGTCATCAACTCAGCAAGAGCTCAAGGCAGAGAAGAGTTTCTCTTCAAACGATTTGTGAGTGTGACTTTTGCCAAGTGAAATGAGCTCCAATAAGATTAACAGTGTTTTTAAGAGACTTATATCCACAGAAACACCACTAGCTTAGACTAAAAGGGATAGAGACAACACAAAATGAAGGTTGCACCCCCAAACTTCCATGAATAGCAGGAAGCAGGCTGAGAAAACTGTTCAGCTGCAAAAATGTGCTACCCTTCGTCAGGACCAAGGGAAAACTTATCCTTCACGCTCTGAAGGTTTGCTGAAGATCACTGACAAGAGGCATATTTATGGGAGAAAAGGTATACAAATGTATTTGATCATAGTTTTATGTGACATAAGAACCCTCAGAATGAAGACCCAAAAATACCTGGGAAATTGTCCATTTTTATGCTTAGGTTTAACAGTGTATGGACAGCTCTTTAGAAATATGATTGGACAGAACAGTATGATTCAGTGCTGATAGACTGAGTAGGAAGATCCAGCAAGGCCTGCCTGTGTAGATTCTTGGTCTTTTCTGAGTGTTCATTTCTTCCTCCTGGATATGGGGCAAGATGCTCTCTGAAATGAAGGTCTTATGATCTACAGTCAAACAAGATAGGCCAGATAATTTCTTTATGGTTGGTTTTCATGTAGAAAGGTGGAAGGAATGTTAGAGTAATATTTTTAGGTTTCTTAGCTGGATTTGGGGAAAAAGAGTCCTGGTTTCTACGACCTGCCTTGGAGAGGAGGGATTCTCAGGTCTATGGCTATCCTCAACGGAAAATGAAACTGAGAGACAGGCGGACAGGAGAAGGTAGAGAAAAACCTGTGCTTCTGACGCCTTCACTTTGGGGTATTGTTTTCTGAGTCCCAATATCTTCATGAAAAAGGAAGCATAATTAAGAAGGCAGAACTAAGAAATCAAAAAACAGAGCTGAGAGTTATGGAGAATTATTCCCATAATTTGAGACTTAATCTAATTATACTATTTCCCAACTGGATTTCAAAATTGCTATGAACCAGTGACTCCTGTGTGCTTCTTGTTTCATTCTTTTCTAAACAGACGTGTCAATATCAGTTACCCTATGCCTGCTTCACCATGTGTGTTGAGTGTGTGGAGAAGATAACTTTCACTTTAGTTCACAGATCTTTGGATCAAAAGCTATACTGAAGGGCCCGGCAGGGTGGCTCACACCTTTAATCCCAGCACTCTGGGAAGCCGAGGTGGGAGGATCACATTAGGCCAGGAGTTTGAGACCAGTCTGGTCAACATAGTAAGACCCCTGTTTCTTAAAAAAAAAAAAAAAAAAAAAATTTTTTAGGGAGCTCCAACCAAGTAACCTCTTATGTACCTGATCTTGATTTAAATGACATATCTGTAAGTCAAGCTGATATAATAGGATGAGACTTTGGGGAATCTTGAGAGGGGGTGCCTATATTTTGTATGTGTGTGAAATTGGGGCAGAATGTGGTGGTTTTAAAATGTCTCCCAATTTTTTTATATTTCTCTCTTCAAGTGGTGGAGCCTAAATCCCTTCTCTTTGAATGTGGGCTGAGGTTAGTGACTTGCTTCCTTTTTAAAATGTTTATTTCAATAGCTTTGAAGATATAAGTGGTTTTTTTGTTACATGGATGAATTATATAGATTATATAGTGGTAAATTCTGAGATTCCAGTGCACCCATCAGCCAAGCAGTGTACATTGTACCTAATATGTAATTTTAAAATCCTAGCCCCTCACCCACCCTTCTCCTTCTGAGTCTTTAAAGTCCATTATACACTCTGTATGCCTTTGGACAACTTAGCTCCCACTTATAAGTGAGAATATACGGTTTTTGGTTTTCCACTGCTGTGTTACTTCACTTAGAATAATGGCCTCCAGCTCCATCCAAGTGGCTGCAAAAGATATTATTCCATTCCTTTCTTATGGCTGAGTAGTAGTCCATGGTATACATATACCACATTTTCTCTATCCACTCATTAGTCAATGGGCACTTAGGTTGGTTCCATATCTTTGCAATTGTGAATTATTCTGTTATAAACATATATGTGCGAGTGTCTTTTTCATATAATAACTTTTTCCTTTGAGTAGGTACCCAGTAGTGGGATTGCTGAATTGAATGGTAAATCTATATTTAGCTCTTTAAGGAAACTCCACACTGTTTTCCACAGAGGTTGTACTAATTTACATTTCCACCAGCAGTGTACATATAAGTGTTCCCTTTTCACTAGATCCATGCCAGTATCTATTATTGTTTGATTTTTAAATAATACTTCAACATGAACAGGATCCACCTGGCTCTCACCATGTTACCCTGGAATGGGGGATAAGGGACATGAGTAACTGCCACTAAAATATTCTGTAACTAAATAATCAGTCTGTCTCTGACATATATATATATATAAAATCAGTGACTTCAGAGATTAGATCTTACAAGGCACTGTGGCTTCTGTCTCTCTTTGTTAGAGTTGCTCTATAGTGAGGTCCTTGTGGCAACAAGGCTGAAGGCTTTGACCAACAGCTAGTGAGGAACTGAGGGCTCTTGCCATCAGCCATGTAAAGGAGCTTAGAAGTAAAACCCCCAAACCCAGTCTAGCCTTCAGATGACTGCAGCCCTGGCTGACATTTTGGATACAACCTTATAAGAAAGCCTATTGCAGAAGCACCCATTAAGTTGCTTCTGAATTCCTGACCTACAGAAACAGAGGTAGTATATGTTTGTTTTTTCAAGCCACTAATTTTGGGGATAATTTATTAGGTAGCGAAAGATAACTAAAACAGTTAGCCAGAGTTGGTTTCTATTGCTTGCAACTGAAGAACCGACTAATACAGTGCAAAGACACTTGGTACAGAACCTTACAAGTACTCAATACATAGTAGCAATTACTATTATATTAATAAGAGATTAAATCCACTTATTCACTACCCCTCTGGAGGGTAGACATAGAACTAATGGTAGGAAGTTATAGGGAGGTAGAGTTCAATTCGATGAAAGAAAAAAATAAATTTAGAAATTAGAACTGGAAACAAAGGAGAAATTTATCTAGCCAATTAACGAGCTCTCCTTGCTTAGAAGGATCCCAGCAGAATAGATAATAATGGATGCTGTAGAATAAATTCTGGCATTGGGAGAGAAATTGAACTAACCAACCTTGGGTATCCTCCCAGCTTTAAGATTCTGTCATTCTATGATTCAGCATGGCCTCGGGATGCTTGCTGGGTGTTATCATATCCAACTCCTCCAATTTCTTGGGGCAACCAGCCCAAATATGACATCAGCCGAGAAGGTCATTGAGAGAAAGGAAAATAGAACAGGAGGATTGTGAGAAATATACTAGAGTACCAAGCCAGAATCTGATTTCTACATCAACTTTAACAGGCTTGAGATAGAAGGATTCTAATAAGTAGCAACTTTAAAAATAATAATATTCAAATAAAAAGAAGCAGTGAAACTGACCAAATAACAAGTTAACATGAAACTTACAGAGAAACCAAAAAACAAAAATCACTGAAGTAGGCCACAGAGCTTTGACAAGCCAATCCTTGCAGACAAATGGGAAGGGCAGCCAGGAGTCTCCGAATGGTAAAGTCAGGGAAAGACTAAAGAAGGAGCCAGATCTTGGCAGGTGCTACAGCCAAATATATCTGAATTCTACAGAGGTTAGATAAATGATTACAGAAGACCTCATGAGTTCAGAATCAAAGCTGAGAACAACAGATCAACTCAGCTTTGGGGAGCATTGCTAACAAACGACTTCATTTAGATAATATGAAGATGCTTACTGCCAGGATAACTCTATGAAAAATCAAATGACTACACCAAAGAAGCTGAGCCAACAGCCCGGAAATCATCAGCAGAGGCTATTGACTGGAACCAGGAGAGGCTCATAACCCAATTCCACTGTTCGAATTACTGGGAGAAGTATCTACTACGTAATCTACAAAAAGAGAAAAAGTAACTATTGTAGGAACTTTAAAATGAACCCCTCAATGGAAATGAAAGGAGTTTAAGGGTTGATATAGTTTGGATAGTGTCCACACCCAAACCTCATGTCTAATTGTAATTTCCAATGTTGGAGGTGGGGCCTGGTGAGAGGTAACTGGATCATGGGATAGTTTCTCACAGTTTAACACCATCCCCCATGGTGATGTTGTGGTGAGAGTGAGTTATCATGAGATCTGGTGGTTTAAAAGCGTGCAGCACCTCCCACTCTCTTCCTCCTGCTCTGGCCATATGAGACGTACCTGCTTCCCCTTTGCCTTCTGCCATGATTGTAAGTTTCCTGAGGCCTTCCCAGCCATGCTTCCTGCACAGCTTGCAGAACCATGAGCCAAATAAACCTTTCCTTATAAATTACTCAGTCTCAGGTATTTCTTTGTATAGCAGTGAAAGAATGGACTAATATGAGAACTGAAGTACATACTAACCCAACTTGGAGGAGAAAATTCTGAAAAGATATTTAAATGTGGTAAGGAGGCTTGACCTATAAAATTTGTGAGAATTTATGATTTTAAGTTTAAGTTGGACTTGCAATATCACATAGTCTACTATGACACAGTTTCCATGGTCTATGTCGTAACTCACATGTACTGCAAATTGCACAGTGTACAATGCCACCATCGTGGAGTCAGTTAAACTTTCTAAATTCAGCTAGCTATATTGTAATAAAGAAATGAGGTGACTGGATCAAAATCATACAGCTGTTAATAAGTGGCAGAGCTGGAATTAAAACCTAGGTTGGGGAAATCTAGATTTTCATAAAGAAAATAAAAGCACTAGAAAAAGAACTTTCATACACACCCACTATCAAATCTACTAACTTATTTGCAGCTGTTCCTTAAGTTCTGTCTTCCCTCTTACTACTATATTTGATCTTTCCAGGCTCTACCTAAGAACAATCCCTCAATCCCTGAGGCCCATGTTCTCTCACCTACACAAGGACTTCACACCTGTGATGCTCCCCCTTTTCTCTCTACATTGTCTCAGAATTTTTCTCCTCTATTGGATCATTCCCATCGACATCCAAATATGCTGTAGCTATCTTTGAAAATTTTTCCCTGACTTCAAAAAACTCCTCTGGCTATTGCCCCATCTTTCTAATTGTCTTGGATCAAAACTATATAAAGCATTTTCCCATTCTTTTTGTGTTCACTTTCTCCTCCCATTATCTTGAACACTCTCCACTGACAATGCTCTTGTCAAAGTCAGCAGTAACCTGCCTGTTGCCAGTTTAATGGCCCTCTCATTTCTCCGTAGTCAGTAGTAGCATTTGGTATTACTGTTCACTTGTTCCTCCTTGGAACACTTCTTTCCCTGGCTTTCAGGATGTCCCTCAGTCTTCCTGCTGACAAGCCCCCTTTCAGCTGCCTTTACTAGACTTTTTTCATCTTCTTGATCTCTAAATATTGAAGTAGCTGAAGGCTCAGTCCTTGCACCACTTCTCTTCTCTGTATTAATTCCCTAGGTGGTCTCATTCAGTCTAGTGGATATAAATTTTATCAAATGATAAAAACTCCTTCTTTTTTAGCTTTGGCCTTGACCTCATCCCTAAACCTTAGACTTACATATTGAACTGCCTACTCAACATTTCCACCTGCATGTCTAAGAGGCATCTCAAATGTAACATGGCCAAACTGAAACCTTCATCTCCATCTTGATCAATGGCAAATGAATTATTTTAGTTGCTATATTATTCAGGATTCTCCAGAGAAATAAACTGAGAGGGAGAAATTATGAGAAATTGTCTCTCATGATTATGGAGGCTGAGAAGTCTCAGGATCTGTTGTTGGCAAGCTGGATACCAGGACAGCTGACATGTAGTCCAGTCTGAGTCTAAGAACCAGGAGAGTCAGTGGTGTAAGTTCCAGTCAGTGGTGTAAGTTCTAGTCTGAACGCTAGCAGGCTTGAGATCCAAGGGGAGCTGATGTTTCAGTTTGAGTCTGAAAGCTGGACCCAGTGGCTGTCCTAGCTCAGTCTGGCAGAAGGAGTTTCCTCTTCCTGGAGGAAGGATCAGCCTTTTCGTTCTGTTCAGGCCTTCATCAGATTGGATGAAGGCCACCCACCATTGGAAAGGCAATCTGCTTTACTCATTCTGCTGATTCAAATGTTAGTCTCATCCAGAAACACTCTCAGACACACTCAGAGTAATGTTTGATCAAATGCCTGGGTTCACTGTGACCCAGTCAAGTTGACACATAAAATTAACCTTTACAATTGCCCAGAGGAAAACCAGTTATCCTTGACTTCTATCTCATGTCCCACATTGAATCCATCAGCACACTCAGATGACTCTGCCTTCTAAACACGATCAGAGTTTGACCATGTTTCACCATCCTACCACTACTATTTCAGTCCAAAGTCAACAGTATCTCTTGTCCAGATTATTGCAATAACTGCCCCTACTATTGCTTTGCATCCCCTTATTTATTTATTCTTAGTAAAACAGTCAGAGTGATGCCATGAAAATTTCAGCTGCCATCACTCCTTGTGGAAAACCCTCTATGACTTCTCAGATTACTTAGAATGAAAATGTCTTCCAGCCCCTCACTCACCCCATCTCTTCCGACTGTCTCCCTTACTTATACCACTTTAGCAACATTGACCTTTTTGCTGTGCCACAAACATGCCCAGCACATTCGTCTCAGAGTCTTTGCACATGCTTTTCCTTCTGTTTCAAAGCTTTCTCCCTAGATACCCTCATGCCTCACTCTTTTACCTTTTGCAGGTCTCCGCTCAGCTCAAAGGACGTCTTACACAAAACAGCACACTCTATTTCCCACCACCATCACTGTCTCTCCCCTTCTTCTGCAGTACTTTTTTTTTTTTTTTTTTTTTACAGAACTTACTGTGACTGGGACATAGAAATAGTACTTGGCAGATATTAGAAAGTACACATCAATGTTTATTAAATGGGCTGGGCATGATGGCTGATGCCTGTAATTCCAACACTTTGGGAGGCCAAGGTGGGTGGATACCTGAGGTCAGGAGTTGGAGACCAGCCTGACCAACATGGTGAAACCCTGTCTCTACTAAAAATACAAAAATTAGCTGGACGTGGTGGCACACACCTGTAATCTCAGCTACTGGGGAGGCTGAGGCAGGAGAATTGCTTGATCCTGGGAGGCAGAGGTTGCAGTGAGCTGAGATCAAGCCGTTTCACTCCAGCCTGGACAACAAGCATGAAACTCCATCTCGAAAAAGAAAATAATATTTATTAAATGAATGAACAAACTACAGATGCTCCCCAACTTAAGATTTTTCAATTTAGGACTTTTCAACTTTATGATGGTGCAAATGTGATGTGCATTCAGTAGACACCATATTCTGTCAAGAAAAGCACTGTTTTGTTGACAAACAGTCTGTTCTAGGACTTTATATAAATGGAGGCATACAATATATGCAATTTTGTGTCTTGCATCGAGTATTCATCACAATGTTTTAAGATTTACCAATTTTATTGCATGTATCGGTAATTTATCTCTTTTTTGTTGCTGAGTACTATTTCATTGTATGAATAAACCATAGTTTGTTTGTTAATTCTCTTGTTAGTGGACATTAGGATACTCTTCAGATTGGAGCCATGATGCATAAGGTTACTATGAATGTTCAATCAGACTTATTCATAATAATGCTGGGTTTTTCATTAAAATCCTTCATCATACTGATGAATTTTCTTTCCATTCTTAGTTTTCTGAGAATTTCTGTAATAGATGGGTACTAAATTTTACCAAATGCTTTCTCTGAATTTATTAAGTTAATCACATTTTCTTATTTTGTTAAATATGGTAAATTATACTGGTTAGTTTTTAAATGTTTAACCAATCCTGCATTCCTGAAATAAACTCACTTAATCAAAATGTATTATTTTCTCTAATGGTAGATTTTGTTTGCTAACATTTTGTTAAGGATTTTTACATCTATGTTCTTGAACAATATTAGTCTATAATTTTTTCTTGTAATATCCTTATCTGATTTTCGTATCAGTATTATTTTGGCCTCATATAATGAGTTGGAAAGTGTTCACTTTTTCTCTTTTTTCTGAGTTTGTGTAAGGTAAATTTTGTTTTTTTTCCTTAAATGTTTGACAAATTCACCAGTGAGGCAAACCTAATCTACAAATTTCTTATTGGGGAGGTTTCAACTATAAACTTAATTTCTTTAACAGATATGGGACTATACAGATTTTTAATTTCTTTTAGTGTCAGTATTGGCATCTTTCAAGAAATTTGTTGTTTCATCTAAATTGTTCAATTTACTGACACAAAATTGTTTATAATATTACCTTAATTTTTAACTGTCTAAAGTATTTGAACTGATATTTTCACTTTAATTTCTGGTGTTGGTTATTTGTGTTTCCTTTTGGTTATTGATTAGTCTTGCCAGGGGTATATCAATTTTATTATTTGCTTTTATTTGTTTCATTATTCTCTGCTCTGTATTTCTTATCTTCTGATTACTTAGGTTTAATTTGCTCTTTTATGTAGCTTTTAAACTAGAAGCAAAGATCACTGATTTTAAATATTTTATATTTTTCAATAAAGCTTTTAAAACTATAAATTTCATTCTAACCACTTCTGTAGCTGCAACCCACTTGTTTTAACATATTGTATTTTCATTTTCATTTTGAAATATTTTCAAGTTTTTCTTATGATTTCTTTTTTGACTCATGAATTATTTAGAAGTATGTTGCTTACTTTCTAAAGATGTGTGAATTTTTCAGATTTTTTTTGTTACTGATCTGTAACTTAATTCTGGGTAATCAGAAAACTTACTCTGTATAATTTAAAGTATTGGGAAAAAGGAATTAAAATTTTGAACCATATTTGTGGATTTGTCTACTTCATTCTTTAGTTCTGTCAGATTTTCACTTTGCATATTTTGAAGCTGTTATTAGGTGTATGCTTATTTGGAATTATTATAGATTCCTGATTAATTTACACTGTTATGAAGTGTTCCTGCTTATCTCTGGCAATATTCTTTGCTCTGAGACTTACTGTCTGATATTAACATAGTCATTCCAGATTTACTATAACGAGTATTTGCATAGCATATCCCCCCTCCCACCTCAACTTTAACATCTAACTAATCTGTATCTTTATGTTTAGGACATGTCTCTAATAAACAACATATATTTGTGCCCTGCTTTTATCTAGCTTGACAATTTCTACCTCCTGATTGTAGTATTTAATCCATTTGCCTTAATGTAATTATTGATACCGTAGGATTTAACCCTATCATTTTGCTATTTCTATTATTTTTGATACATTTGTCCTTTATAGCTGTTCTTTCTCACCTTAATTTAGGTTAAACAAATATTTCTTAGTATTTTATTTATCTCCTTTATTAACTTTTAGCTATGCCTGTTTATGTTGTCTTTTTAAGAGAAACTATAATATACATAATTAATTTATTATAGTCTACCATGAATTTAATGTTATACCACCTCATGCATACATAGTACAGTTATGCAATATACATCCCTTTATGTCCTTCTGTTCTTTCTGCTGTTATTGTCAGATATTTTACTCCTGTATATGTTACAAACCTCCTCGATGCATTATTATTTACATATTAGTCAATTGCCTTTTAAACAAATCAAAAAACAATGAATATGTTTTTATACATGTACCTGCATGTTTAATATTTCTGGTGTTCTTCATTCTTTTATGTAGATTCAACTTTCTGGTTTTTGTTTTTTGTTTTTTGGGAGACAGGATCTCCTTTTGTCACCCAGGCTGGAGGGCAGTGACATGATCTCGGCTCATTTCAACCTCTGCCTCCTGGGTTCAAGTGATTCTCCTACCTCAGCTTTCCAAGTAGCTAGGACTACAGGAGCACACCACCAAACCTGGCTAATTTTTGTGTTTTTAGTAGGGACAGGGTTTTGTCGGTCAAGCTGGTCTTGAACTCCTGACCTCAAGTGATCTGCCCACCTTGGCCTCCCAAAGTGTTGGGATTACAGGTGTGAGCCACCACGCCCAGCCCAGCTTTCTGCTATTATTTTATTTCAGCCTGAAAATCTGCTATTTTCTGTGCTGTAGTCTATTGTAATAAATCCTTTCAACATGTGTGTCTTTGGAAATATCTTTATTTCTACTTCATCTTGGAAAGATATTTTTGCTGAATATAGAATTATAGGTTGATAGGGTGTCGCCACCATTTTAGCCTTTAAAATGTTATTTCATTGTCCTCTGATTTGCATTTATTTTCACGAGAAGTTAGTGGATATTTTTATTCTCCTGTGATAACTGATCCCTTTTAGAATTTTTTGTTTTGTTTCATTGTTGTTCTCAGCAATTGGACGATGATGTGACTAAAAATCGTTTTCTGTGTGTTTATCCTGCTTGGAATTTATTCAGATTTTTGAGGCTTGCAGGTTGTTATTTTTCATCACATTTGGAAAAAGTTTAGTTATTATTTCTTCAAATGTATTTTTCTGTCCCAGTGTTTCTATTCTCTGCTTTTTGAACTACAATTACTAATATGTTGGACTTCTTGATATGGCCCAACAGGTCACTAAGGCTGTATTTCTTTTTTAAATCCTTTTTCAAGATTTGGATAATTTATTTTAACTGGTTTTCATGTTTACTGAACTTTTCTTCTGCAAATGGCACATCTGCCATTGAGCCCATCCAGATAATTTTTTATTTCACATACTGCATTTTTCACTCTGAGAATTTACAGTTGTTCTTTTTTATAATTTCCATTTCCTTGTTTAGGTTTCTCTTCTGTACACAATGTCAATATTTTTTTAAAAATCCTTGAATACATTTATTATATCTGTTTTGAAGTCCTGACTCATTAATTCTCACATCTCTGTTACCTCTGGGCCTGTTTTTATTGATTATTCTTTTCTCCTAGATAGGTAACACATTTTCTACTTATCTGTATATCTAGTTATTTGTTATTGTGTGCTGAATTTTTGGAATGCTATTTGGTTGACAGTCTTCCTTTAATTAGCGCTGAGTTTTACTCTGACTAGCAGTTAATTTACTTGGAACTTCACTTGGTCCGTCAGTGCTATGGTTTGAATGTGTCCTCTCCAAAATTTATGTGTTGAAACTTCATAGCCAGTGTGATAGCATCAAGAGATATGGGCTTTAAGATGCGATTAGGTCATGAGTGCTTCTCCCTCATGAATGGGATTAGGTCCTTACAGAAGAGACTTTAGACAGCATTCTGCCCTCTTATCCCCATTTTTCTGCTGTGTAAGGATGCTGTTTTCCTCTGCTCTAGATACGCCAGTAAGATGCCGTCTCGGAAGGAAAGTCTGGGCCCTCACTACACACTGACCTGCTAGCACCTTGATCTTGGATTCCAAAACTGTGAATAATAAAATTCTCTTCTTTATAAATTATCCAGGCTCAGATGCTATAGTAGCACACATGGTTTAAGGCAGTCAGGGTTTGATTTTGGGTTTTACTGGGTAAGTCTGAAGTTGTTCTTACTCCAGGGCTAGAGTAGCCCTACTTCTAACATTTAGTCATTACAAAATCTCAACTAGTTGGTGCGGATTTTTAGTGAAGTCTTTACCCTCTGGTTTATCAAAACTGGAATATCTTGGATCCCCTATTCAGCTCATACTCCACTAGTGGTTGTTCTCTATCAGAGAACCCTGAACACATGCAGCTTCGTTCTCAGCTGAAGACTCAAGGAGACACATATTCAAAATCTGGAGCTTTCTCCTCTCAAGTATCCTACCTAGAAAACGCCAAGCAGCCTCAGCATTTCTGAACTGTGATCTTTCTTTTCTCTGCCCAGATAAACTCTATTCTCTTTGGGTTCCACTTCCCTTTGCCTTTATTTGCAGTGTGTCCCCGGTTAATTTAATTTTTTTCTCATAAATTGAATTTTCATGGAGATGAATGGGAAGCTTTTTGTGTGTTTTTCTTCTCTCAAGAATTATATTCCTCACTTGTCTGTTTTATAATGCCTAAAAACCACTTCTTCATATATTGTGTCCAACATTACAGTCGGTTAAAGTGGGAAGGCAAGTCTGATATCTACTTTTCTCTCATGGCTGGAATTAGAAGTTGTATCCAGTAAGTTTTTGTGCTGCTGTAAGACACCAGAAAATTTTAAGGTTCCTAGGGGAGGAATGGTTGGGAGGACAAGAGAAAGAAGGAATCGAATTGTTTAGGCTCCAGAATTTCAACACTGGAAGACCTTGAGAGCAACAATCAGTTTACAGAGAAGGATCTTGAATTTGCATATAAATACCACTTTTGCATAAAAAGTCAACAATATATCTACTAGGTCTATTTGAAAAGTGGGAGGATGGTTGTTGATGGATAACATGAAGGAGGTAAAGCCCTTTTAAGTCCCGTTACCCTGCAATGAGTAACTAAACACCTATGTTTCTTTAGTATGGTAGGCTAGAGGTTGAGTGGAAATTTTCATTTATTAAAGAAAATAAAACAATGTGATCTTTCGTGTACACAGAGTTTGGGGGTAAGTCTCAAGAACTTCTTTCATCCTTTAAAGAAACTCTCCATAAAAGCAATTAGTCAAGTGAGTTTCTTTGCTTTGCCCATTTATCCTTACGAGATACATAGCTCTAATGTTCATTAGAAAATTAAAGGAACTATTAAAACTATATAATCCTATGAAAGTGCTCCTGCAAACACTTGAAAATCACACTAGCAATGATTAAGAAAAGGTTCTTCTTTCAATGTAAAGCTGTAAAACATAAACACTGAAGGAATTACATTTTCTCTAGTGCACTTAGAATAATGAAGACAATAAAAGTGAGAATAACCACTCTTTATAACACATATTTATCTATTTGCGACAAGTATCCTGCAGATAATTGCAGTAAAATACATTTTGAAAACTGTTAGCTAGGCATCCTCTTCATAATTTATAAAAGAGAATTAATGTTTTCATCTTTAAAGGAGAATAAATTCTATTTGAAGGCACGTAGTCCCGATCATAAGTTTTTGAGTTCCTTGAGGACAAAGAAATCCACTCTGGCTCATTTGAGCAGTAAAAAGATTTTATTTCAAAAAGAATCAAACAGCTGAAGGGTTCCAAGGGAGGCCCAGAGACAAAGGATTAGAGGCTGGCAGACAGGAACAATGCCCCAACCTGTGCTGCAGAGCTGCTCAGCGAAGCCATCATTGCCCCCTGCTGGGGACAGCCACCAGAGCCGGCCTTATCACTGCTGCTTTAATGAACAGAATGTCTCTGCCTTTATCCTTGCCAGATGGACTCTGTGCACCATCACTAGTGTAGGAGAGGAAAAAATTAATTTTTCCTTTACCCTTTCTGAGCTCTTGGTTGGAATGGACTGCCGTAACAAAAGATTAACGGGAGAAAAACAAAGTTTAATAACATGTATACCTCATGTATGTATACACGGGAGATAATCAGGTGTAGGGTCAAAGAAGAAAAGCTTCTTCTCCACCACTGAAAATGGACTGATAAGAAGGAGATTAGTAGGAGCAAAAGAATACAAAATTAATTTTTAAATGCGCAAGTGAAAATCACAGGAGAGTGATTACCCAAATAACCTAATGAGGTCCAGATGATTATACACCCTTAATAAGGGGAAGAAGAGGGATGGAGAATGGTAGGCAATTCTTTTGAGGAGTAGTAAAATTTTCTTAGGGAAAATGAATGAACCAAGGGACAGAAATTATCTTGTAAATGATTGTCTTGGAATTAGATATTATCTTGTGAAGAAGTTCATCCAGATGAAGTTAGATTCTTCAGTCTTCTACCTGTGATAGATGATCAAATTCAGGGGAGGATAATGGAAAGTGATTGTGTTTTCTTTGGCAGGGCTGGTCTTAAGGTAAATAAGGCAATATCAGTGTGAAGCGTCTTCCAGCACTTGCTGATCTCAAAGGAACGGCTTTTAATTTTTACAGTCAGCACACCAGAGTACCATACTGTGGTGTGAAATTCCCTGGGATCCTCTGATCCCAATGTTGGAGGTAGGGACGAATGGGAGGTGTTTGGGTCATGGGGTAGATCCCTCATGAATGGCTTGGAGTTATCTTTGTTGTAATAAGTGAGTTCTTGTTCTATCAGTTCCCTCGAGAACTGGCTGTTAAAAAGAGCCTGGTACCTCCCCCACCCCTATTGCTTCCTCCCTCACCATGTGATCTCTGCACATGCCAGATTCCCTTTCCCTTCCACCATGAGTGGAAGCAGCCTGAGACCCTCACCAGAAGCAAGTGCTGATGCCATGTTTCTCGTACAGCCTGCAGAACTGGGAGCCAAACAAACCTCTTTTGTTTATGAATTATGCAGCCTCAAGTATTTCTTTATAGCAACACAAATGAAATAATACAGGAAATATCTCAAAGCTTTTGAATAAATCTCAAGAAGTATTATAGCTTTGACTTCAAGCTTAAATATCATTCCCTGAAACAAAGAAAGTTCTTATCCAGTTAGAGGGAGGAAAAGCAACTTAAACAAGTGTAACTATACAAAAAAAAAACAAAAACAAAAAAAAAAACCTTTTCTGTGTTTAAGTTGCCTTCTGTATTGACAAGAGTTTTTAGTAACTCAGACTCATCCTCTTTCTGGTATAGAGGAGACACCCTTATGATGGAGATTTCCTTTATAGACGTAAATTTCTCTTACAAAAGGGTAACTTTTACTCTGGTTTTATTTATTTACTTACTTTTTTGAGACAAAGTCTTGTTCTGTTGCCAAGCTGAAGTGCAGTGGCGTGATATTGGCTCATTGCAACCTCTGCCTTCCAGGTTCAAGCGATTCTCCTGCCTCAGTCTCCTAAGTAACTGGGACTACAGCACCCACCACCATGCCTGGCTAATGTTTGTATTTTTAGTAGAGATGGGGTTTCACCAGGTTGGCCAGGATGGTCTCAACCTCCTGACCTAGTGATACACCCACCTCAGTCTCCCAAAGTGCTGAGATTACAGGCATAAGCCACCGTGCCTGGCCACTTCTACTCTGTTTTCAGAGCTTCTTCTGTGTGTACTGTCTCCCAAAATAATCAGCTCAAAATGACCCTTATGCTAAAAAGGCATATTTGGAGTACACATTCTATTTGCCTATAGTCATATTTTGGGGTGAAATATTCTTATCTCCTACATAAGATTCTAAACAAATTTAGAACAGATGTATCTGATTGATGGACCTAGATCCCATAGTTGTATTCTTGCTACATAGGAGGCTAGGAAAATGAGATTTTGGCTGTTATGCTAGGGAGGAATGCATTTGCAAGGGAAGAAATCACCCCAAATGCAAGGACAGATAAAATAATGGATAAATAAATAGAAGTAGCAAAGAAGAACCTTATAAATTATTGGATTAACTTCCTCATTTTATAAATTTAAGGAAATAAAGGATGGAAATGATTTACCCCAACTTGACTCCTTGTCACTCCAGATAAGGCCTTTTTCAACTTGCAGGAAGGACAGACACCTTGGACACTCCTTTGTTCCACTTCCACGAAAGGCACCTGTAATTGACCATGATACTCTTTCTCATGAAGCCCAGATTTGGACTCAGTCTTTTTCAACACAGCCCATTGAGCAGCTATAACCACAATTAGCCAAGAGATGGAAACAGTTTGCCAACCCTGTACTGCACCAGGCTGACATCCACTCAACAAAATCTTGAATGAATTAATGAATAGAGAATAAAATCTCATATAATTAACACACTTGGAGTCCACAAAGGATCTTTTAGGTAGTTTGTTAGATGATCTCTTTGAGAATTAATACTTATTATGCCCAATTGTCTCTGTTTTGACTACTGGCACAAACCCATAATTTGTTTACAACATTTAATAAACACCAAGCTTCAACTCATTGTTGCACTGCCAACAATCACACTCATCTCCCCATTCATTCGGATGAAGATGTTTGTCTTTTTAAGTGTCAAAGTGGGTAGCATTTGAGCTTGGGAGGTATTTCTTCCTGGCATGGTAGACTGTAACTGCAACAATGCTGCTGGACTCCTGCCATTTCCTGTTGGAAGTGGGTTGATGGCAAACCAACCCTCTGGCTTCTATCACCGCTGACATTCAGTGGGGTTTACCTACACTGCCTTAGTGTGTATCTAATCCAAAGATGACACAGGACCCGTTCCTTGCTTAGATAATCCCGAGAATGTAATAAACTGGTGTAAAGTGGTTAGAGGTTTTGCTTTTTTCAAACTAAGTTTTGCTTTTGAATACAAGTGACAGAAACTTCAACTTAAACAGACTTGAGGAGAAAAATAAGGCATTTAAGTGTCTCATGGACAAATCATTGAGGAGTGAGCTAGCTTCAGTCAGTTCCAGGGACTCAAACAAGGCCAACTCCGGACTTTACCTTCTTTGATGTTGGGCCTTGTCCTCAGGCTTCACATAGTAGCTTCTGGAATCTTCCAATTTACTCTTCTAGGTTCAAATCCAGTGGAATAGATGGTACTTCTTGGTGGCTTCTATATAAGTATTAGTATTTCCTCCGATTCAAAAACCTGGATACAGAAATTAGCCAGGCATGGTAGAGCACACTTGTAATCCCAGCTATTCTGAGGCTGAGGCACAAGAATCGCTTGAGTCCAGGAGGTAGAGGTTGCAGCGGTGAGACAAGAACGTGCCACTGCACTCCAGCCTGGGTGACAGAGCAAGAGCAAGGAAAGAAAAAAGAAACAACTTGGTTCAGGTGAGCATTCCAGAACAAACTACTGTGGCTTGGGTGATTGAGTGCTCTAATTGGCCGTGTCTAGATTACATGTCCCATCCTGGATCTCAGGTTGGAACAATACCGTTACCTCTAAAAACACTGAATGCCCACCATGAGGGCATATTTAAACACTGTCCGGCAGGGAATAGATGGCATACTCAACGGAGCAATTGAAGAGAGTTTAATAAAGAGAAACAGGCAAAGGATGGAGAAGCACGCAGGGCTGGGAACACGGGGACACTAACTCCAACCCCCTAGGGCTGAAGGTGAATGAGGAGGGAGCTGTTATGGAAACTGAGTGAGAGGTGTTACCATGCGTATGGGACAGCAGGCAGATCTGTGACCAGATACAGACCAGGACGGCCACTCCCATGGCCACAGCCCAGCCCAGGAGGGAGGGTGTAGAGCGACCACATTCCTCCACCCCTCTCTCCTCCCAGCTTCTGATCCATTGCCCATACTTCCAATCAGGCAACCCTAACCAGAAGTCAGAGCGCAAAGAGCCTGAGTAACACAGTCTGCAGAGGGCAGCCTCTTGGAATAAAGGGCAGGGTAGAAGGAGCCTATGGATTGGATCTAAAAGGCAACAAAATAACTGGCATGCTTTCTGGCTGTAAACCAGGTGTTGGCAAACTCTGGCCTGTAAGGGTGGAAAGGGAGATCCCTCTCCTCCCCACCATAAGGGTCACGGCCAACACTCCTTTAACAAAAGATAGGTTAACAAGAGAAACTCATAACAAATTTATTTGATCATAGTTTTATGCGACATAGGATCCTTCAGAGTGAAGACCCAAATATATGGGGAAAAGTGTCCATTTTTATGCTTGGGTTTGATGAAGAATGGACAGCTGTGTAGACGTGCAACTGGGTAAAAAGGGTAAGAGCTAATGGGAATAGAAGGAGTGGGGAGACCCAGCAAGGCCTGTCTGTTCAGCTTCTTCCTGGCCTCCCTCTGCAGCATTGCTTCTTCCTGGATATGGGACAAGACCCTTTATGGAATGCGGGGCTTATGACCTACACTCAGACAAGGAAATCAGAGAATTTCTTCATGGCCAACTCCCACACGAAAAGGCAGGGAGAAGTGAGAGTAATATTGTTAGGTTTTGTGGCTGGCTTTGGAGAAGAAGGGGTTGCAGTCTCTATGACCTGCCTTGGGGGAGAAGAATTCTCATTTCTATGGCTAGCCTCGGAGAGAATGAGGGGCGAGGGACAGGAGGGCAGAAAGTCTAAAAGAGACTTTGCTTCTGAGGCTGTTTCTCAGGCCTTCATACTGGGGATCATTTTCTGAGCCTCAACAGACCCATGGGCCAAATGTGACCCACCACCTGTTTCCATAAGAAAAATTATATTGGAACACATCCAATACACATTTTATTTATCCAATACACAGTAACAATTTTATAGAAACACATTGTCTATGGTTGTGTCTGCACTCCAACAGCAAAGTTAAGTAGTTATGATAGAAACCATATGGCCCACCAAGCTTAAAATATTTACTATCTGTCGCTATACAAAAAAGGTGCACTGACCCCGGCCTAGGCCAACACAGCCACTGTGCCTGACACATAGATGGTGTGTAAACAAGGTACTATTGAATGAAAAAATAAATCAGGCCCCTACTATTGGCAGGGAATCCCTACACACTCATCTTACTCAAGTGGAGAACCCTATTTTCATTCCTCAACTGAAAGCCATCAAGTTTGTGGATGGATAATGGAAAGGGAAAATGACTTTGTAGATAGATTCTCTGATTGCCTAGTGTACACGTGAGCACGTACATCTCAGACAGGACTGGTAAAAGTCTGTGTGTTATGCACACACAGACACATATACTTTTACCAGTCCTCTCAGGGATTCTTCAAAAACACAAATCCACTCACGTTAGCCTTCTCTCTAAAGTCTCCCAACGATTTCCCATTGCTCCTAGACAAACCAGCATGGCTTTCAGGGTCCTGGGGGACCTGCCTACTGCCTCCCTCTCAGTCCTAGCATCTTAACAATGCCATCTTACATTCTGTCTTGCACCCAGACTGACTTGCCACTCACTTCCTGCTGGGAATCATGCCTCCCTTACCTCAGTTCTTTGTGACCCACTCTTCCACTGCCCAGACTTCACCGGTTAACTTCTGCTTGCCCCCCACGTGTTCATTCATTGAGGTGTTCCAAATGTCTGGGCTGGGTTAAGTGTCCCTTGATGGGCCTTCCACTGGGTGTCTATACTCCTGGTTGTAACACTCACTACAATTTAAGGTAATTGCTTACACAGTCGCCTGTCTTCCCAGCCGGTCTAGATGCGGGCAGGGACCTTGTCTGTTTACACTCACCTCTGTGTTCCCAGCATCCAGCACATGTCTAGCACAGAGAAGACACTAAAATAAACACATTGATCCATTGAATGAGGCTCACTAGAGAGGAAAAGAAAAATCACCGTCCCCATTACTCCCACCCACCTCATTTCTTGGCACAAGTGCAGGTTGTTAGCTGGGTAGCTTATTTTCTCAGAAGCAGAAAAGTATTTTTATGATAGTAATATAAACTCCAAAAGTCCATTTTCTGATATTTAAGGATAAATCACACCCTACAGGAGTGAAATAAGGATTTCCTTTGATCCATCTGCTGCCTGGCTCTGAAATGCTTTGATCTTTTCCATTCCCTGACAAACGAATCTGAATCTGTATTATGCAACTACTAAACTGATCATAATTTTCTGTGCCCAGAACAATAAACCAACAGATGTTTGGAAAGGGCATTAGAGGAAATGAAAAATAATTTATAGGAATAAAATGGAGCCAATAGTTTAGTACCCCCAAAATAATCTCTAAGAACATAAAAAAAAAACTGCTTCCTACTATAAATAAACTTCAAATGCCACTTTCTAAAAAATAAATACCTGTTAGAAACAGAAGCTGAACTTCTGTCTCATGGCTATCTGTATTCTGTGTGATTTATTCCAGTCATTTTTCTGACAATGCTCTTTAAACTCTGTAGATTCCCTGGGACCCCCTTTAAGCCCTCAGAACACTCTGTCTTATCAACAAAGCTTTCTTTACTTAACTGATTTAGACTTGATGTCTTAATTAAATACTCTAACTCATTCTACCTCAACTAGATTTTTTTTCTCAAAATGTTGTATTGTTTTAATTCATAGAATTAGACAACTTTTTAGCTGGCATGCCTTTGGAGCAGTCATCCTTAACATTTAGCCCAGTTTTTGTTAATATATAAAACCAGTTTGAGTTCATCTGAGTCCTCATATTATTTCAGCTCATGTGTCTGATAGAACATTGAGATGTGTGGATTGCGTGACCTGGAACAAATATGCTCTATGGGAAATGGGTGTGATTACAAGCCAAGGCTAATTAAGGATTGCAGAGCTTTGAGAATGTTGGAAACTTCTGACTCTGGGGTATAAAAGAGAGTAAGTTCAGGGCTATAAACCATTCCATTCAAAAAAATCCATAAAGTAGTGAAGTTGATCAAGTATTGAACCATAACTGTGGATGATTTTATGGTAACTGGGAGACACTATTGTATTATAGTCAGCATTGTGCTTAGAGACTGCTGACGTTTTTGTATTGTTTTTAGTCTTTTAAAGTTTTCAATTGTGCTATCCCCATTCTTTAATTTGAAAGTGTGCTGCAAGAACTACAAGAATGAGAATCACCATCTTGGTAAGGCTCCAAGCCCCCAGTCCCCTATTAAGGCAAGGAAACTAAAGTTATAGAAGGAAAATGTATTTGAGGTTGAGTAACTCAGCTTGCTTAAGGTCTGCATAGTCAAGACTAGAGTTCAGTCCTCACAACAGTCAAGACCTTTTTCTACGATGCCTTATTTCTACTCTGAATTGGTAAACCTAGATCACCAGGGTTTAAAATGGGCAGGAAAAAAAAATCTGTTAAAACAGATATAGACTGATATGGTTTGGTTCTGTGTCCCCACCCAAATCTCATCTCTGGTGTAGTCCCCATGTGTCAGGGGAGGTGGTTGGCTCCCCCAACACATGGAGACTACACCGGACATGAGATGTGGTGTGGGGACACAGAACCAAACCATATCAGTCCCGACCTGTTTTAACAGTTTTCCCCCATGCTGTTCTTGTGATAGAGTGAGTTCTCTCAAGAGCTGATGGTTTTAAAGTGCTGTACTTCCTCGCATGTGCACTCTCTCTCTCTCTCTCTTCTGCCACCTTGTGAAGAAGGTTGTTGCTTCTCCCTTGCCTTCTGCCATGATTGTAGGTTTCCTGAGGCCTCCCCAGCCATGCAGAACTGTGTGTCAATTAAACTACTTTTGCTTATAAATTACCTGGTCTCAGGTAGTATCTTCATAGCAGAGTGAGAACAGACTGATATAGGGACTTAATAGACTCCCTTAATAGACCCCTGCCTGCACTGAGGATGTGTCTCCGCTTGGCTGTCTAGAGCATTGTACATCCTCTCTTTCAAGAGCAATCAAATTCACAAAGACCAAACCTGTCTAAATATTTGCACTGAGAGTCGGACATCTTATAGAGATGAGCGTGACATAAGTTGCTTGTCTTTGTTGTTATCACATCATGGGACTCTTGCACAATGCATGATGGCTCTCCATTAACAAGGGTGAGCAGGAAAGAGCAGGACACTTGTGATATTTGGGATTCTGTAAGACAAGAATAGAGAGTTGAAGAAATTCACTTGGTTATGGCACTGACCCCTGAGGGGAACAGCAGAAAGTACATTTTGGAGCACCCATTTTGATTTCAGTTGTCCTACCTGTAGACCTTGGTATATAAGGGAAGCCAAATCAGCAGATCAACTAAAGCAGTGGGAATCCAGGTGAAAGGGCTGTTAAAGGCAGTTGGGAATTTGTGGTGTGATTCTGAATGATATCTTCATTCACAGCAAATCTGCAGCCCCTGGTTGACGAAGGGGAGTAGCAAGTATCCAGCCCCAGGGAAGAGGCCCGGAAATATACAGGCAGAAGTCAGACACTCACCTAAGCAGTCTGATGTTTTGCAAAGAAATCCAGTTCCAGCAAGATTGTTGGGAGGTGAAATGCAGTTGTAAGACAAGGCCAATAGGAAGTGGCCAGTGGACCCAGTGCCTCAGTGGGCATATGAGGCACTGAGGATGCAATGGAGGTCTTTGTGGGATGAAGATGTTCCTTATACATAATACTTTTTTAAAATTTTTATTTGAAATTCAATAATTTATACTTTAGAGTGAAGAAATAACCCAAGAACATCCACATGCCCAAGAGAAGTGAAAAATGATTTTATCAGAATTCCCAGTCAAGACATCATGTGCCAGGTCTCCATGTCTCTCCAGTCTCACCTGTCATAAATGTTTGGCCTCCCCACCCTCCAAACCCCTAACTCTACCTCCTTCATTGGCCATAGCAAACAAGTTGTAGGCCCTGTTCTCATTTATTGCCTCCAGTCTTTTCATGCTCTTCTTTCTCCCTGAAATGCCCTTCCCTTCCCCTCTGTGGCTCTGATGGTCTGGTGGACCCTGTTGTTAATGCTTTCACTTCCCACCCAAATGGAGTGGATTCCTCCCATCTTTATCCTACTATTCTATTTCTCAATTAATGAAATTATGACTGGGCTGATATTCAGCCATTGGGTACCATGTTGGCACTGGTTACGAAATTATAGAAACTTCTGTGAGGGTTGATAAAAGGCTGCTGTCCCAGGACCTCCACTTTCCTCCTTCCTGCTGCTCCCACTCCAGCCAGTTTCAGACCTCCCCAGGATCTAGTCACCGAAGGGTTAATGCTGGGAGCAGCAGGACCCTCCCCAGAACCCCGGCCAAGGTCTTCTGTTGCTCTTACCTAGTCTTGGAAATTCTCAAATTTGAGTCAAAACACCAGGCTCTAATTTGTACTTGCTGCTGAACTTTGGGCAAATCCCTTAGTTTCTCTGAGTCTTAGTTTTTTCATCTGTAAGATGGCGATGGAGGCCTACCTTGCAGGGCTTCCAGTGAATTCACTGGGATGATGGGCATATATGCTTCAGCTTTTAGTAATTAGGTTGTGATAATTTTGAGTGACATTCAGCTGGGCAAGGATGCTGAGAAAATCCCAGATAAAGGAAGCAAGGCTTGACCAGCACTAACCTGAACCATTTGGGCTGACAGACTGTCTCTCCAACCTTGTTGTGCTCAGTGGCTAAAGGAAGGGAGGATAAGGTAAGTTCTAGTTTCTCAAGGACAATGCAGTGGGCTAATTGGCTTCTTTTGTGACCTCACTTGTCCAACTCTCTCAGAGCGTGTGAGAAAGCTCAGTTTTCATTGCGTTTGTTTTTTCCATGAAGCTCTTGAAAATGGGTGTGTGTGCTTGGTGGCTGCAGTCTTCTGAGAACCCAAGTTTCTTGGAAATTCTTAAGAGTCCAGGCACTATTCCCTGGAAAATGTGTGTTTCCTGGGGATTATTAGACGCTGAAACCTTGGGTCAAAGTTTATTTCTAGAAAATTGTTCCTGGAAAGTGTCGTCAGCATCTTCTTAATTGACTGCCTTGGCGTTGTCTCAAGGCTGTGGTCTCTACTTCAGATCCTGGACCAGTATCAAACGTTCCTCTGCCAACAGAGTCCCCTTCTGGGACAGAAGGTAAGTACAAACTTCCAGTCTGCATTTCCAACTCAAGGAAATAAAAGGAGCCTAGCTGGGAGGAGTGATGTAAATCCTATTTACATTGCTGGTAGAAAGTGTATTTCTCACTAGATTATTGTGCTCGAGAGCTTTCCATTTCTCCTCCCTTTCCTTTGTCTCCACTGTATCCCCACAGTGAGGGTGAGAGATAAGAAAACTTGGTTCTTCATGGATGGACACCTTTGTTCTGGGCTCTAGAGGGCAAGATCCACAGGGAAGTGCCTGTGTATTTGCATCTACGTAAGCAAAGAGGTAGACAGCAGGACTTAGGTACAAACAACACCCAGCCTCTTTTAGAAAGATCTTTCCTCTTTTATATTTGATTAGAGCAAATGTCACTTTACTTTTCACCTTCTCCAGGTGTGTGCCTACTGCCACCTTCACTTGGTGCTAGCCAGCTCCCTAGGAGTAATGCAGGAGCTACAGTCTTGTAAGCACAACTGGAAGGACCCCATTCTAAAATTGTAGCTGGTGTTCTTTTCCCTTCCTGCTTTTTAAATTTCCTCCTGTGGCCCTTCCACTTACGAATGAGGCCATTTTGAGTTTTTGCCTTGTAACCACCCAAACAAGTTCATTTTTCCCACTGCCCAAATAGAGCTCATTTATCAAGACAGGGGAATTGCAATAGAGAAAGAGTTTAATTCATGCAGAGACAACTGAACAGGAGACTGGAGTTTTATTACTCAAATCAGTCTCTCCAAAAATTCAGAGGCTACGGTTTTTCAAGGATAGATTGGCAGGCCAGGGAATGAGTGGTGCTGATTGGCTGGGAATGCAATCTTAGGGGCGTGGAAAATGGTCCTCATGTGTGCTGAGTCTGGCCCCTGGGTGGAGGCCACAGGAGCAGTTGGCAGGTCGAGGTGGAGCCATCAGTCATCAGAAATGCAAAAACCTGAGAAGACATCTCAAAAGGCCAATCTTAGAGTCCACAGGAGTGATGCTATTTGCAGGAGTAACTGGGGAAGCTGCCAATCTTGTAACCTCCGGAATTAATGGCTGGCAATCATTTACACCTTAGCAGAATTCAGGGTCCTCTCATCCTCCTAACTTGGTGGTCTTTCATTGGTTTTAGAAAGGTGGTTTAGTACTGGGGAAGGGCTATTACCATTTACACTATAAACTAAATGTCTCTCAAAGTTAGTTTGGCCCAAGAGCAGGAATGATTAAGAGCAACTGGGAAGCTAAAGGCAAGATGGATGTTGCTTAAATCAGATCTCTTTTACTGTCATACCTTTCTCACTGTGATAATTTTTGCAAAGGAAGTTTTAGTCTGAGCAATTAAATTGAATAGCAAAGGAGAGATTTTTTTTCTTTTTTTTTGAGATGGCCTCACTCTATCGCACAGGCTGGAGTGCAGTGGCATGACCATAGCTCACTGTAACCTCAAACTTCTGGCCTCAAGTAATCCTCCCACCTCAGTCTCAGCCTTAGCCTCCCAAAGCGTTGGGATATGGGAATGAGCCACTGTGCCGGGCCCTGACGTTTTCTTTCAAAGGTTGAGCTCTTTAGGAAGAACAACGACAATTACAACAAAAATTCAGGGCATGAACAATAGATTTGGAAGATCCTATGAGAAAGAGGAAAGATTTTTCTAAATGTTCTTCAGTTGCCTCCCAGACTCAAGTGACTCTTACGCCTTCAGATGCTGGGTGGAGGAGTAAAATAATTGGAGAGATCATGAATGTGTTGACCTAAAAGGAAGAAGCTGAGACAAAATTAATATAAATAGAGTTTGGGTCAAACTTGAGGACTGCAACCCAGGAGCATAGATTCAAGATGCCCTGAATTAATACTCTGAATAAATAGCTGCAGTTACAAGTGGGTTTTTAAAGGAAAACAAGAGGGAGTTCCTAATTTGTTTACCAAGAATTTACATGAAGATAACATAAGCTATTAGTTAGGTTATTTACGATACACTCTTCTTTGTATCACAAATTCCAAGAACATGAACTTTAAGCAACTGCCTGCCAGGCGAAGGGGGGCACTGGGGAAGGATGATTGAAGTCTCATACTCATGTCTCTCCAGCCCTGCATACCACACAGAGCTCAAATTGCTCTGAGCTGTTTTTTCTTTTCTCAAATACATTGACATTTATAGAAGGGAAGGCTGCATTTTCTTGGTAAGACCGGAAAGAAGAAATGACCCAGAGATGAGATGCCTGTGGGCCGGAAGGGCTTTCAGTAACCAGGGAGCATGTCCTGGGCCCGAGTGTGGCCTGGTCGTGGCAGATGGACCTAGATATGTGAGAGTGCTATGCAATCAGCAGGGCCTCAGACAAGCTCACTGAGTTTCTTGCAGCCGAGGAGGACTCAAAAGAGATATAGACACAGCTGAAAGAAGGGGGGCCCTGGAAGGACCAGCAATTAGAACAAGGAAGGTCTCAGCAGCCCTATGTGTTCTGAGCAACAGCCAGGTGGAGGATCAGAGAGACAAGGAGATGACCACATGGAAAGTGAGGACCCAGCTTCAGGTCCTGGGTGCCTTGACATTGCATCTGGAGCAAGGAATGAAAACGTCGAATAATCTATAAAATATTTGAAGAGATTTATTCTCAGGAGAGATTTATTCTGAGCCAAATTTGAGTGAACAGGGCTGGTGCCACAGCCCTCAGGAGCTCTTGAGAACATATGTCCAAGGTAGTCGGACTGTAGCTTGGTTTTATACATTTTAGGGGGACATGAGACTTCAATCAAATACATTTAAGAAATACATTGGGCCAGGCACAGTGGCTCATGCCTGTGGCTCAATCCCAGCACTTTGGGAGGCTGAGGTGGGCAGATCATTTGAGACCAGGAGTTCAAGACCAGCCTGGCCAACATGGTGAAACCCCATCTCTACTGAAAATATAAAAAAATTAGCTAGGCGTGGTGGCAGGTGCTTGTAATTCCAGCTAGTTGGGAGGCGGAGGCATGAGAATCTCAGGAGGTAGAGGTTGCAGTGAGCTGAGATTGTGCCGCTGCACTCCAGCCTGGGTGACAGAGTAAGACTCTGTCTCAAAAAAAAAAAACAAAAAAGAAATACATTGGTTTGGTTCAGCAAGGTGGGGCAACTGGAAGCAGAAGTAGGGGGCTTCCAGGCTACAGGTAGATTTTTAAATTTTCTGGTTGACAATTTGCTGAGTTTATCTAAAGACCTGGGATTAATGGAAAGGAAGGGTCTGGGGTAAGATAAAGGATTGTGGAGACCAAAGTTCTTATTTGCAGAGGAAGCCTCAAAGTGGTAGGCTCCAGAGAGAACAGGCTGTAAAATGTTTCTCAGCAGACTTAGAGTCTGTGTTGGTGTTAATGCTGGAGGGGTATAATGAGGCACATCTGACCCCAATTTCCCATCATGGCCTGAACCAGTCTTTCTGGTTAAATTTCAAGAGTGCCCTGGCTGAGGAAAAAGTCCATTCAGATGGTTGGGGTGGGGCTTAGAATTTTCCTTTTGGTTTACAAAGATGTGACCCTTTGGGGGCTTGGGAAAGGGTGGTGGTGAAACTCTGAACTAAAATTACTTTTTTACCCTGCAAGAAAATAGAAGCTTATGAAATAAATTAAATTACCTAAGTGATTAGACTTACCTCTCTCTCTCTCTCTTTTTTTTTTTTTTTTTTTTATGAAACAAGGTCTTGCTCTGTTGTCCAGGCTGGAGAGCTGTGATGTGACCCTAGCTTACAGCCGCCTCAAGTTGTAGGGCTCAAGCAGTCTTCCAGCCTCAGCCTCACAAGCAGCTGGGACTGCAGGTGCACAACCACACCCAGCTAATTTTTTAAAAAAGTTTATAGATATGAGGTCTTAACTGTGTTACCCAGGCTGGCGTTGAACTCCTGGTCTCAAGTGGCCCCCTTGCTTCAGCCTCCCAAACTGCTGGGATTACAGGTGTGCACCATAGCACCCAGCATGATATCCCTATATCCTATTAGGAGTAGGATTCCTCTCAGAAAAAATAATATGTGGATCTACTAAAAAACACTGAAAAGATATATACCCAAAATTCATAGAGGTTACCTCTGGGTGGTAGAATCACTGGGTCTTTTTTCCTTCCTCCCTTCCTCCCTCCCTCCTTCCCTCCCTTCCTTCCTTCCTTCCTCCTTCCCTCCCTTTCTTCCTTCCTTCCATTCTCCCTCCCTCCCTTCCTTCTTTCCTTCCTTCCTCCTTCCTTTTTGTTACTCTCTTTCTTTTCTTTCTTTCTCTTTCTCTTTCTTTTCTCTCTTTTCTCCTTGCTAACTTTTTGTCTAACTTTTCACAGTCAGACAAGCATTTGTATCTCGAGGGCAAAATCTAAAATGCACAAGAACAACATTTGTATTTCTATGGCAAAACCTAAATAATATTAAGGAAATATATCAAAAAGAAGTGATTGCTTTCAATTCCCTTCTCCTCATAATGTAGAGAAATGGTTACATTAGTTGTGATGAGTCTTAATCAGAGAACCTACCCCATTTGTTCTAAACAGTGCTAGTACAGCCCCTATTTTCTACTTTTCTACAACAAACTTATTTTGCTAGGAAAATACAGCACAGGCTGGGAGTGGTGGCTTTCGCCTATAATCCCAGCACTTTGTGAGACTGAGGCCAGCAGATTGCTTGAGCTCAGGAGTTCAAGACCAGCTTGGGAAACATACATAGGGAAACTCTCTCTCTCTCCCTTTTAAGGAAGAAACAACAAAATAAAATAAGGTAACTGAGAAATGGCATTCAGGGCATATTCCTTTTCATTAGGAGGGTGAATGAGATTGTACTGAGGTGTAATTGGTTTTCAATCTAGACCCAGCATGGGATCTCCTGTGTGCTCTGGATGATCCTTCAGGTCATTTTATAAACACCTGGGATTCTGGGATCTTTTTAGAACACCTCCAAGAGTCGTTGGAGAGAAACTGCCGTTTGTATTTTCTAAACTGGACTTTGTCCTTCACAGTTTGGAAGTTTGCAATTGAAGAGTTTGCATTTAAGGCACATTTCCTCCCTCGTCTGATCTGGATGAGGGCCATCTGACTTGCCTGTGCTCAGGAGGCTGAAATAACTTACAGCATTTGTATCTCAAGGGCAAAATCTAAATAGTATTAAGGAAATGTATCAAAAGGCAGTGATTGCTTTCAATTCCCATCTCCTTATAATGTAGAGAAATCGTTAAATTAGTTGTGATCAGTCTTAATCAGAGAACCTACCCCATTTGTTCTAAACAGTGCTTCAGCCCCTGCATGTTTACCAAAAAGAAAACCACCATCTGTAAATGGGTTAGCAACACATTTATACTACTTTCATGCATTACTAATGCAATTCTAGAAATGAATCTAAGAAAAGTGCTGCTTTAACAGGGAGAGTGGCTTCACTTAAACCCAGAAAACCATTTGATTATCTCCAGATTTGTAAAGATCAAATTCCAGCTGAATTTCTTGATATTCTATGTAAAGATCTTGGGAATAAATAAATATAAATATATATACACACACATAGTAGTAACACCAATGGGTTATCACTGAATGTTGTAAAACATCTTGTAACATGATGGTACCTTAGAAAGGATATTCTTAAGACTGTACTACTGTTTCTTCTTTTATTTATTGAGCTAAAATGCAAACTATTTTGGAGCCACGGATGCTGCAATCCATATGCCAGTTAGAACCATCAGAGAAGAAACTCCCAATGCTTCATTTTAGATTGTGCCTATACATGAAACTAATTTGATTAAGTTCAACTCATAATTTGATCAAATCTTTGGCTTAAGTAAACCTTAATTTTGTTTAAATTCTATGCCAGCTAGGAGGCATAGGAGGGCTATGGAGGATGAATTATCAGAGCAAAAATAACAGCTCTAAAAGGGAGACAATAGAATGAAGTATTTCAGAGCTCAGGCCTTAGATTTTAACTGCACCAGGTTCTAATCTTGATTCTGCCACTTGTTGGCTGACTCAATTTGAAGACTTTACTTATCCACCCCCAACATAATCATCTTAATCCAGCAACAATAAGAACACCAATGTCAGAGTGAGGGTGTGAGGATTAAAGGTGAAAATGCATATCAATACTTATCAGAGCTACTGGCACATAAGAAGCATTCTATAAATGTTAACTATTGTTATTACAGATTGCTTTCACAAAATGTTCTAACAATGAAATCTTTGAAAATTAGATTCTGCAACTGGCTATTGGAATCTGAAATTTGCCTTCTTGGATTGCCATTGCCATTGGCTTCCCACCAGTTCCCATGGATTTAATTAATGAGCATGTGACTGAGCCAATTCTCAAGAGGGAGGCAGCCAAGGAAAATTAAGGTTGGTATTGTAGACAATAACTCACTGTGAATCAGGAAGGGACATTATCTTGCAAGTCATTCATAAATCAAAAACCCAGCCAGAGCTTCAAGCCTTCCAGGTAAAAGGATGATGTGCACACAGAAGGCCGCTGACAGCAAATTTCCTCAGGCCTAGGAACATCAACCCCATCATATGCTGTTCTTTGGGACTTGTCATTCCATGACTGGGCTTGGCCATTTAGAGTCCACGTCACAGAGCCAAGAGACTACAATGATATTGTATCTGAAGTGGTTTTGAGGTTCAACAATTGGATTTTTCTCACCATCGGACCTGATATGGAGAAGTGGGCCATGGCACTGGCATGTTTTTATGCCTCTTGTCAATGCCTGTCCTCCTCTAGCCCTGACTTTCTGAAGCACCAACATACACTTCTTTGGGCTCTGATTAAGCAGGATAGTGTATTATTAGTCTGTTCTCATGCTGCTAATAAAGACATACTTGAGACTGGGTAATTTATAAAGAAAAAGAGGTTTAATGAACTCACAGTTCCACATGGCTGGGAAGACCTCACAATCATGGCAGAGGATGAAGGAGGAGCAAAGGCACATCTTACACGGTGGCAGGCAAGAGAGCATGTGCAGGGGAACTGCCCTTTATAAAACAATCGGATCTCATAGGACTTACTCACTATTATAAGAACAGCACAGGAAAACCCACCCCCATGATTCAGTTACCTCTCACAGGGTTCCTCCCCTGACATGTGGGGATTATGGGAGCTATAATTCAAGATGAGATTTGAGTGGGAACACAGCCAAACTATATCAGATAGACAGGACTAATTATTCAGAAAAGGACAATCATTTTCGCCTGGATATAACCAGATATCTCAGTATTCTTAGGACTGTCTCACTGTCACTTACTACAGGAAGGCAGCGAAGAAAGTATATTTCTTCACCTCTCAAAAGATAGTTACTCTGGATGAACAGGGATCTCCAAAACTAAATGGTTACTGGTTAGCGTAATCTGCATGCACAATTTGGAAATAGGTAAACATTCTGTGGGTAGGAAGTATAGTTGTCTTCCTCACTGTTGTATGCCTAGAATCTAGCACAGTACCTGGAGCATAATATGTGCTCATGAGTATTGAATCAATAAATGAATGAATATGAGTTTTCTCACTGATGTACTATTATCTGAAATCTTCTACATTTGCTCACTCAGTAAACTCCTACTTATCCAAAAAGTCTCTGCTCAGTTGCCATTTGTTCTGTGAAACACTTTCTTTTGTTCCAGGTAGGGGAAGGCCTCTTTGCCTCTACTTCCATATATCCAGTATGTCCCTCCATATCAAGGTTCTTATATGCAAACAACAAAGTTTACTCTAGCTAGTTCAAGCAGAAAGAGATGTGTTAAATGATATTGGGTGGCTCAAAGAGTGTTTGGGAGGGATAGAGAACCAGGTTTCAGTGCTATCTAGCTAGGAAAGAGTTCAACCACACTAGCTGCTTGAGTGAGTCATGGCAGCTGCTGCTGTCGACCCTCATCATTAATTACCCATTGGAGACCTAAGGATATAAGCATGGCGACAGCCACATCAGAAAAATTTGACACTTCTACCTCTCTTCTTGTCAGAAAATGCATTCACCCTGTGTGTGGCTGCTACCCCATGTGGCACTTCTGTTTCCACTTATGCTAGTACATCTGATTAGAAGAACACAGGCCACATGCCTGGACCCTATCTGCAAGAGGTTCCAGGAAATGTGTATTTTAGTTTGCCAGTCTCTATAGCAGAGGATGGCAGGCCAAAAGGTATATTGAGTGAGCCAACCAGTTACATCTGCCACACACCATAACATCACTATCTCCTTCACTTGTTATGACTTCCTTAAAAGCAGGTATTTTGTGGTGTTCATCTTGTATCTTTAGTAGCTAGAACAGGTCCTAGTATATAATAGGCTTTTTTTTTTTTTTTTTGAGACAGAGTCTTGCTCTGTCAGTCTAGAGTACAGTGGCACAATCTCAGCTCACTACAACCTCTGCCTCTCAGGTTCAAGAAATTCTTGTGCCTCAGCTTCCCGAGTAGCTGGGATTACAGACATGCTAATTTTTTGCATTTTAGTAGAGATGGGGTTTCACCATGTTGCCCAGGCTGGTCTCGAACTGCTGAGCTCAGGCAATTTGCCCGCCTCAACCTCCCACAGTGCTGGGATTACAGGCATGAGCTACCACGCCCAGTCTATAATAAGCATTTACTAAAAGATAGTGGAAGTAAAATGATCTAGGTTTAAGATTTGATATGGCAAAGCAAGCACATGCATTTTTGGTCCCTTTCCTCCAGAGAGCACATTAATGTTGTAATAAAAGAACCAAAAAGCTACAATCTCATAACAAAATAGAAATCAAGAGGAGAGCCATCAGCAGATTTGAAATTTAAACAAATTTTTGAAAATCAGATGAAATAATATTGACCAATCCAGTAGAGTAGAGAACAGAAAACCTAGACTATGCTTAGAGGGGGCACAGTGAGAGTTGAGGTCCTAAAACAGCACCAGTCCTTTTACATCGCACATCCAGTGTTTACCAACTATGCTTCCAAAAGGAAGCGTTATTATATTAGTTTGCCAGGGCTGCCATCATAAATTACCACAGTCTGGGTGGCTTAAACAATAGACGTTTGTTTTCTCACAACTCTGGAGATCTTAAGTCTAAGATA
Source organism: Plecturocebus donacophilus (assembly GCA_004027715.1). Classification (NCBI taxonomy): domain Eukaryota; kingdom Metazoa; phylum Chordata; class Mammalia; order Primates; family Pitheciidae; genus Plecturocebus; species Plecturocebus donacophilus. The sequence continues at coordinate 27,197 of PVKP010005256.1, read as the reverse complement.
AAGAAGTTGGCAGTCAGTTTCTTCCTTGGTTGTTAGATGGCTGTCTTTTCCCTGTATCTTCAGGTGGTCTTCCTGTGTGTGTCCTAATTTCTTCTTGTTGTGAGGATGCCAGTCAAATGGCCTTAGGGCTCACCCTGATGACCTTATTTTAATTTAATTAACTCTTGAAAGACTATCTCCAAATACGGTCCCATTCTGAGCTACTGGGGGTTAGGACTTATAAGGGGCAAATTTTAGGGGGATACAATTCAGCCAGTAACACTTGTTTATCTATTCTCTAAGGAAATTGATGAGTTGTCATGTAAAAACTGAGTAACCAATATGGGTAATGGACACCAAACACCTCTATGTTTCGACATTGGGATCCCAATACCACAGTCATCTTCCCACCACTCTCTCTAATGTGGAGACAATTATTAGGCAAACTCCAGCCACATTCTCAAGGCTCCTTGTAGCCTTACACTGCCTCTTTCTTTTTCAAAAAAATCAAGCTCATCATACATTCCAGAAAAGCATCCAACACTGATGAAAAAGAACTAAATAAGAAACATGATCCAAGCGGAGGCAGATATATTAGAAAACAAGAATGTGTTAATCATTGAATTATATCTTCAAAGAAATTTCAGAAGCAACTCATCCGTAACATTAGAATGGTATGCTGGAAAAAAAAAAGCAACCGTAGATCAAATAAGAGCTTTTAGGAATTAAAAATACAATTGTCAAAATAAAAGTTTCTGTAAGAATTAAAGAAAGAGGAGAGAAAAATGAAGGGTGGGTTTTCAGTCAACAGGGACAGGATTATTTTAAATAAACCTGAGAGAGGCGGATGGCCGAGTTAGGTCAGAGCCATGCTCTCTTACAGACTAAGAGTTTTTAAGGATTGATGGGGGGAGAGTTTATCAGAGGCTTGAGCTGCTTCTCTGTCTCTTTGTTGTGCTTATCTGGGAGGGAGAGTTGTGCGTCTGTTCCCAAACATCTTTCTGCAGCTGCAGGCATTTCCATTCCCCACCCCTGAAGTCTGCTTTTAGCTTCGCTATTTTAGTACACCTGAAAGGAAAGGAACATGCTTCTTTAGGCTGGCTGTTTTACCAGGGCCCATTGTATAAGGGTGAAGATTGGCAGTTACCCAATAGACTTTACCCCCACCTCCTTCTGTGCCCGAGTTGTCTTATCCGTGTTTTACTGTCTGCTCTTTCTGGCTGCTTGTCATTAGAACAGAAGTGATTTCCTCGAAATGCATGAGGCTAGAAAGGGAGCTGGAACTTAAAGGTGTTTGTCTGAGATGATGGTGCTCCTGCTCTGTCAGTTTCAATAGAGAGGTAGACAGATAAAGTTGAGGGAAACTTCCAAAATGTTGAGAGAAGAGATAAAAATCTCAGAAAAAAAAATCAGTGTCATAAAAGATTGATACAGAAGATCCAACATCTGACTAATAGGAGTTCCGAAAAGGAAAAACAGAAAAAAAGGGAGAAAAAGAAGTAATGCAAATACATTTTCCAAGATGAAATCATACTAAAAAGCTTCAGAACAACCACCACAAAAAAATCTTTTCTAGAAAGGAACAAGAAAGAAATAGACTGACAACTGAATTCTCAACAGCAACACTGGGTGCTTAAAGAAAATGGAACAAAACCAATAAAACTGATGAAAAATTATCTTTGCTTTGAAGTCTGTCCCAGACAATGGGATATCATTAAACAATGGAGGCAGAATAGACATCTGAAGACTTGCAATACCTGGAAAGCTTACCTCATTCATTCTTCATTGGGGAGTTACTTGAGAAGATACATGAATCAAGAAAAATGAAATCGTGAGATTTAGAGAATGATGTGCCCAACTTAGGGGAGAAAGGAAGGGAAGGAAAATGACAACTTATGATCAGTCCCAGAAGGTGGTCTGTCTAAACGAGAGGGGTGATAAATGGGGATTTCCAAGAGAAGGGCTCTGGGGAAGAAAAGAGCTTCCTTAATAGGCAGTGTGCTTGAGACTTCTTAGGAGCATAATAAGCATAGGATAAAGGGAGAGAATACAAAATGAAGGCAATTAGAAATTCCAGGAAAAATAAAAATCTATAAGAAGATGAATGTAATCATAGCACACTCTTCTTCTCTCCAGAAAGATAGCACTGTAAAAACTGCAATAATTTTTCTTTTCTCTTTTTCTTTTTGAGATGGAGTCTCACTGTGTTGCCCAGGCTGGAGTGCAGTGGCACAATCTGGGCTCACTGCAATCTCCACCTCCCAGGTTGTCCTGGGAGCGATTCTCCTGCCTCAGCCTCCCGAGTCGCTGGGATTACAGGCACCTGCCACCTTGCCCAGCTAATTTTCATATTTTTAGTAGAGACAGAGTTTAGCCATGTTGGCCAGGTGGGTCTCAAACTCCTGACCTCCTAAAGATCCACCCACCTCAGCCTCCCAAAGTGCTGGGATTACAGGCGTTGAGTCACCATGCCCAGCCCGGTGTAATAGTTTTTAATTTTTGAAATCAACAAAAAGACAAAGCATGCACAAAAAAAGGATATAAATCTGATGAATCTTCTTAGTGCAAGACCACAGATGTAAGTGAGAGACACAGGAAAGGAGAAGGGAAGGGAGGGGTGACCCTGTCATATATAGTATCTCACAAGGGGAGGAGCTGAGTACCCAGCACCCTTATTTTCCTCTTCAAGTAACAGCACTCCAGTTTTTCTTTGGGTCAGTTATCATCCCCAACACATGAAGTCTTCATGGGATTGTCAACCTGCCCTATCTTCCTAAGTCAATGGGTGAGCACATGGCCCAATATAAGCTAGTCAGACTCTCTCTTCCTCTGAAAATAGAGTCAAATGCACATTACTTCACACTGCGCAGTGCCCTAAAGAGAAAATGCATTAATTCTTGCTCCTGAAATTCCCAGGACAACTCTTATTGCTGGCTTTTCTGAAACCTGACTTCAAAGCCACTGTGGCAAGGAAAATGGCTTCAGCCAGGCTAAAATGTAATGGCTTCTCAGGCTCACAGGCTACGTGATAAGGCACTACGATTAATCAGGCCAACGCCAGGTGCAGACACCAGCCTCATTTCAATGGAATCCAAGCACCCACTGCTCAGGTCGCATGGACCCTGAGAAGAAAGCCCCTTGTCTCTAGCTGATGGCCTTGGCTTCTGAACAAACTGCTTACTTACTGATATTGGGAGTTTTCACTGTCTCTAACTGCTGGCCTTGGCTTCTGTACAAACTGCCTGCTTGCTTGCAAAATCTGCTTGCAAAGATCCCCAGCTCCCCCCACCCCCCGAAAATCCCCCAGCCCCCGAAAGAAGTGTTTTTTAGCATAAAAGCCCAGCTCTCCCTCAACTTGAGGCCACGGGTTGGAGAGACATGAGTCCTCCGTGGTCGCCGGCAATAAAGACCCTGCAATTCATCATACTTTTGTCTTGGTGCTGATCTTCTTATCTCGCTAAAAATACACCACCACCTTCTTTGATTTTTATGGTTGTCCGTCCTTCCAAGAAAATAACCTCGTTTTTTGGAATAAATAAGCAAGAATTGATTTTAAGTGATAAGATAGAACAAGATAAATAATCCTTCGAAGATAATGTTTTGAAGTACAAAAGCTGTGAACTGAAAACAGTGATGTTACTTTGTGAAGGGTAAGGGGATTAGAGGATGAAGCACTCATTTATCCTCACAGAAGTCAGTGTTTAAAGTATACAGTTGATAAAAAAGGAAAGGTCAGCATAGCAAATGTATTTACCAATACAAGGCAACCACGGGAAAAGTTAAAACTTCAAAATATAAAAGAGAAAAGGTATCTTTAAAAAAAAGGGACCTGGCTAGAGAGAAGCAAGGCAGGAAATTATTTCTTTTTATTACAAACGCATCTTAACTTTTTAATTTCCCCCCATGTGTGTATTGATTAATAAGTATTTAAATTTGTTGTTGTTGATTGGGGAGTGGTGGAGTTTTTGTTTTTTGTTTTCTTGAGTGACAATGTCTCACTATGTCACCTAGGCTGGAGTGCAGTGGCCTTCATCTCCTGGGCTCAAGTGATCCTCCAGCCTCAGCCTCCCAATAACTGGGACTACAGGTTCACCACCATGCCTGGCTAATTATTTTATATTTCTTTTTTATAGAGATGGGGGTCTTGAATTCTTGGCCTCAAGCAATTCTCCTGCCTCAGCATCTCAAAGTGCTGGGATTTTAGGCATGAGCCACAGTGCTTGGCCTTAATGTTAAAGAAGTAGAAAAAAAAAAGATAGTTGGTCTATCTATAATGGAGATGGTTCAGGATTTCAAATCCTTGTCAAATAGTCAGAACCCCTCCCACCCACCACCCACCCCCTGCCCCCAGCCTCCAGTAGCTGTTCTGGAAAATGTGGACATTATAGAGCATCCCTCTCTGACTCCAAGGGAGGCTGTTGGACGAGGGGACTCCCCACATATTGCCATTGTCTCCACTGAGCCCCGCCCCACAGGGACCTTGACCTGTGAAATACCTCAAGCAGGTTTTTGTGTTTTCTTGGCATGCCTTTGCCAAGCTTGGAGCAGTTGGCACAGGACTCAGAAGTTCTGGCTTATCCTCCACCTATCTCTTTACCCAACCTTCACCCTGCTTTCCTGGAAAAATGAGAAAGAATTAGTCTTCTCTCTCCTGTCAAGGGATAAAGTCATGCCTCCCTTTCTTTAATACCATGAGATTTGTTTGAATGTGAGTCATAGTTTTTACCGTTGTTTGCAGACATTTTGCAGATAAGACAGGAGAGACCTTGATATGTGCAGATGGCACTTTCCCTGGGATTAAATTAGAAAAAATTGGAAACTTTAGGCGAGTTCTTCTCTGCCAGGTGAAGCTCTGGAGGTAATTTAAACCATGCACAGAGATTGATAGTCAGGGAAGACCCTGAGGCGGCAGATGAGAGAGAAAGAGGAGCTGAGGGTTGTTTCTGGCTCACCATCCTGAGGGATAGGGTTGGTGTCACAACAGGCGCATTCAGCTCTACTGCCAATATAACTCAGGTTCATAATGGGAGACAAAAAGTGGCCACCTGTGGCCTGGTGCGGTGGCTCATTCCTGTAATTCCAGCACTTTGGGAGGCAGAGGCAGGCGGATCATCTGAGGTCAGGAGTTTGAGACCAGCCTGGCCAACATGGTGAAATCCGGTCTCTACTAAAAATGCAAAACTTAGCCAGGTGTGGTGGCACACGCCTGTAGTCCCAGCAGCTTGAGAGGCTGAGGCAGGAGAATCTCTTGAACCCAGGAGGCAGAGGTTGCAGTGAGCCGAGATCACGTCATTGCACTCTCCAGCCTGGGCAAAAGAGTGAGACTGTCTCAAAAAGCAACAACAAAAACAAAACAAAACAAAAGGTGGCCACGGGCATCCTTTTCCCATCTTCACATTCTTACACCCTTGGATGAGGGTGACTGTGTCCTCTTTTCTACGCTGCTCCCCTGCCATGCCTAATCCTAGGTCTGAAGGATGGGGGTTGGGGGTGGTGTTTAGAGGAGACGAATACAGGAATCCAAGGCTTGAAGATGTGAAAGAGAAAATGAGATCAGTTAGAACTTTCAAGTCTGGGGACAGACTGGAGTCAGGTGTAATTCTTCACTTTTAAAGACAAGCTGCCCAATGCCCTCACTCAATAGGTCACTGAGTCACGTCTCAGAATTCCCAGAGGGTGTCTCCTATGTGCTCTTGATCAGTCCCTTCATCTTCTACTCTGGTTCTCCCATTAAGATGCTTGTTTTCTCAGCTTGATTAGCAATTAAAATGTGAAGGAGATAATTCTGCCTCATCAGAAAAATAGATGCAATCTCTGAGCATGTTAGAGAATATCTGTCCTGTAAAACCATGGTATTATTATGGTCATTATCAAGTGTAGTACCTTGGACAACAGGTAGTGCTAATATCAATATATTGACCTCATAAAATTTATCCAGCATATTATTTGGGCATATCACTGGGAGACTCCAATCCGAAACTCATGGACCAATATTGGTTCATTGGCACAACTTTATGTGCCCATACCACTATTTTAATAAATTACAATGAATTCAAGTTAAACTTAATTAAAATACTAAGAAATTGCTGTTCAAATTCTGGCTCTAATATTTAGCATCTATGTGACTCATAGGGACAGATCCAGATTTTATAGGGCTTGTAGGTGATAAAATTCGGGGGGGTTCTTTAAGAAAAAGAACACAAATTCCAGGGTTAAAAATCAGTATAGGGCCTTGGAGGAGGATCGTGTAAATAAGGGGGCTGAGCTTAAACTTTACTAGTTTCTTCATTTGCCTCTGCACCTAGGAAGTTACATGACTGTTTTGAATCAGTTTCTTTACTGTAATCAGGATAATAATCATTACTCTGTGGAATTAAGGAATATATAATGCTATATATATGAGATTATATGTACAGCACCTTGTATCTCGAGAGTCAGCTTTCCAGAATTCAAAAAACGTAACTTATCATGAATATTCAAATGTATAGAGGTCATTTAATATAATCATTAGACTAAAACTTTTTTCTTTCCTGACTTTCATCTGATTAATTATTCAAATATGTGGACTGATCCCAGTGGACATGGAGACTAGATGATGATCACTAGTCAATATGATAAACCCCCAGAATTAGCAGTAATGCATTGCACACAGCAGCAGTCATTAGATGAGAGCCTGGCAAAGACAGATAAGTCATTTGAGGAATCAAGGTAGGTAGGGGGAATGCTGCAGGTTTGGACGCTCACAAAGACTTCATCTCACTATCACGTCACTCTTTTAAAAAAAAGTGGTTTTTTTGAAACAGTTTTGCTCTTGTTGTCCAGACAGGAGTGCAATGGCTCGATCTCAGCTCACTGCAACCTCCACCTCCTGGGTTCAAGAGATTCTCCTGCCTCAGTCTCCCGAGTAGCTGGGATTACAGGCAGGTACCACCACACCCAGCTAATTTTGTATTTTTTGTAGAGATGGGGTTTCTCCATGTTGGTCAGGCTGGTCTCGAACTCCCAACCTCAGGTGATCTGCCCATCTCAGCCTCCCAAAGTGCTGCAATTACAGGCATAAGCCACTGCACCCAGCCACTAAAAAAGAGTTTTAACAAAGACAGCCTCGTTTGGTCCTCAGAGTACACATAGACGGCAGAGTATTGGTGATGACTGCTCTTCTGAGGGCCTTGCTTGGCCAACTGATACCAGAGCCCACTCTCCAGGGCAGTGAAGAATCAAGCCTATGTCTTCATCATCATCATCGTCATCATTGTCATTATTTTCACTGTTGTCATTGTCAGTAACACTTATTGACTGCTTCTTAAATGTCAGATATAGTGTTAAGTATTTCACATGTGTTTTCTAATTTAATTCCCTCTATACCATTATTTCCACATGACAACTGGAGCTGAGGTTCAACATCTTGCAAAGGATTTGCAACTGGTAAGTGTCTCAACATCCATGATTGTTTTGAGCATTTTCCTCAGCATATTAACAGACTTGTAACACATTCTGAACCCACAAAATGTTTGGGACCTACAAAGCAATTATTTAAGAGCCCTGGCCGGTATCTGCAACTGAACCCTATATCTTCTATAAGGGAGCATATTATCCTCAAAGATTAATGTGGATAATGTCACTCAGACTGCAGATGGATTAGATAATTTTTGGAACTATGTTTTCTTTATCTCTGTATTGCTAATGTCTTGTACAGTTGCTGGCAAAATGTTGTGAGATAAAGGAGCAAATGAATATTTTAGCCATGAAGCAAATGTGGGACAGAGCCAAGTCTCCTGACTCCAAGCCTGAGTTCTGTTCCTACCAGCACTGCTACTCCCTCTCTTTCAGTGTGTGGCTACTGTAACAAAGAGACTCAACATATGATGGCTTGAACAAGATAGAAGTTTAGATCAAAGTCCTCGCAGTCAACCCAAGGGGGAAAGGGACAAGAAAAAGCAGGCCCTTTCCTCATAAATACCTAACCAGGAAGCTTCAAATACCACTTCCATGCACATTCCACCAGCCAGCCTAGTCACATGGCCACATCTTGCCTCAAGGAAGCTTAGGAAATGTAATCTTAGTTGGTGGTCATACACTCACCTAGAATTTCTATTACTACAGAAGACAGGGGAATAGTGGTCTTTGCCACAGTGGGACAAGCCTCTGTGTACAGTGGGAAAAGGACTAAACTTAGACATAGGTACACCAGTGTTTCTGCACCTGCAAAATCTAATAATATAATTATTAATTATAGTTATAATAATTATTATTACCCTGAGGCTTATTTTTTTCAACTCCATAATAATGATAATTACAGTAATTAGCATCTATTGAGCATGCACTGTGCTCTGGGGCTCTACCATTAAAGGAAAGGGGTTTAATTAACCATTGATATAGTTAGGCTTTGTGTTCCCACCCAAATCCCATCTTGAATTGTAATCCCTATAATCCCCATAATCCCAACGTGTCAAGGGAGAGACCAGGTGGAGGTGATTGAATCATAAGGGCGATTCTCCCCATGCTGTTCTTGCGGTAGTGAGTGAGTTCTCAGGAGATCTAATGGTTTTATGAGGGGCTCTTCTCCCTTCACTTGGCACTTCTCCTTCCTGCCACCTATGAAAAAGGCGTTTGCTTCCCCTTCACTTTCTGCTGTGATTGTAAGTTTCCTGAGGCCTCCCCAACCATGCTGACCTGTGAGTCAGTTAAACCTCTTTCCTTCATAAATTACCCAGTCTAAGGCAGTTCTTTGTGGTAGAGTGAAAGTGGACTAATACAACCATATACTTTACATGTATGATTTAACTCAATCTTCCTAACAGTCCTGTAAGGTCATTATTATTATCCCGCTCATTCTAGAGATTAGAAAACTGAGCCTCAGAGGTTCAGATGGTTTCACAGTGAGTATATGAAAGGCAAAGCCAGTCCTATACTCGCTGACTCCAAAGCCCATTCATGGAACCTCTCTGCTGCACCCTGGGTCATTTCAGTGTCTGCATTACAGAGTTGTCATGTGCATGAAAAGCAATGTAACTGATGGAGTACATGGTAGGTCCTCTCCAATTTCCCCGAGGAAGGCAGTATGGCTTCCTGGGGCTTTGGGCTTCCTTGCCTGAGTTGAGAAGAGAAGCTGGCTTGGGGAGGGGATTATGTTCATGGTTGCTGGAGGCAGGCTGGAGCTGAGAGAAGGCAGAATCCAGGTTTGGGAGAGACGAGGAAAAAGCAATAAATGGAAAAATTGCAGCCCTGTAGGCAATGGAATCTATTACTCAGAGATTAAAATGTCACAAGGAGTACACGTCAGTTCCAGAACTTGGAAAATGTTTTTTCCATCATAATTATGCGTCACCACCAACACAGAGGACTATTTCTCCTCCGACAGAGGAGGTTGCCCCACTTGATATCTTTTTAACCTTCTGCAGACCTCAAAAGTTGCCTCTTACATTTATTCATAGAATTAACAGTGGCTATCACCAATGAGCACTTACCGTGTGCTAGCTACTTACAGTTTGTTAATCTTTCAATAACCCTGTGAGATGGGTACTTTTCACCCCCTTTTACAGATGAGGTAACCGAGCCACACAGATGTCAGGTAACATGTCCAACCTCACATGGCTGGTAAAAGGAGAATTAGTCATTGAACATAGCTCATCTGTTTGAGCGTGCTCTTAATTTTTCCTCAAAACTTCCTCCCATAGCCCAGTTCTATTCGTGGGAAAGTGGGAAACAATATAAAGCCTTCCAGAAAGAACCTGGCTGCTCTTCCCTCTTTTCTTTCTCATTGAGGCACAGCATGAATTGAAAATATGAGGTATGGAGGGTGGACCAAGGAATGTCAAATCCAACTCCAGCTGGGGTTAGTAAGCTAAATGATGATTCACATCCAATGGAATACTCATTAGCTAACCTTTAAAAATGAGTTTGAAGAATAATATTAAGTAGGCAAGGTCATAAACAGTTTGCATAGTATGTTGTCCAGTGGAAAAAAAATAGATTTACACACACACACACACACACAAACACACACACACACACACACACACACACACACACACACATTCCTAAGAGGTTACACATCAAATCATCGTGAATCCTTCTAACTGAGTAGCAAGATTATGAGCAAACTTATTCATCTGATATCTTAGGCCTCCTCCCTCCACTTCCACCCAGATCCCTACAGGAGTCAGAAAAGAGGCAATTAAATTTTGAGAAACATCTCAGGCTTGTGCCCAAGACCATGGCATTCCTCCCAACCAAACAAGTCACTGACTTCTTTCTTTTTCTTTTCTTACTTTCCTTTTTATTTTGAAAAACAAAATTACATCTATGAAAATGTTGGAAGACAGTACGAAGAATTATTTTTTCCTAAACCATTTGATTGTAAGTTGCAATTTGATGTGCCATCACCCCTAAATACTTTAGTGTGGAATTCCTCCAAACAAGGATGTGGTTCTGTGTGACCCTGCTTCAGCCATCAAAATCAGGAAATCGACATTGCCATAACCCTACTGTCTATTCCTCAGATCCCACTTGAGTTATACCAATTGTCCTAATAATGTTCTTTACAGCAAAAGAATCCAGTCCAGAACCAAATTACAGTTGGTTGTCTTTTTTTTTTTTACAGACAGGATCTCACTATGTTGCCCAAGCTGGTCTCAAACTCCTAGGCTGAAGTGATCCTCCTGCCTTGGTCTCTCAAAGTGCTGAGACTACAGACTGGTTATAGTTTTTATTTCCATTGTCTGGAATACCTTCTCAGTCTTTCTTTGTTGTTCTTGATACTTTTGTTTTGAGACATGGTTTCTTGCTGTCTCCCAGGCTGGAGAACAGTGGCATGACCTTGGCTCACTGCAACCTCTGTCTCCCAGGCTCAAGCAATTCTCCCGCCTCAGCCTCTCGAGTAGCTGGGACCACAGGTGTACTATGCCTGGCTAACTTTTTGTATTTTTTGGTAGAAACAGGGTTTCACCATGTTGCCCAGGCTTGTCTTGAACTCCTGAGCTCAGGAAATCCACCAGACTTGGCCTCACAAAGTGCTGGGATCATAGGTATGAGTCACCAAGCCTGGCCTGATCCTGACACTTTTGAAGATTTCAAGGTCAGCTGTGCTGTAGAATGCCTCTCAGTTTGGGTATGTATATGTTTCCCCAAGACTAGATTCGGGCTACGTGTCCTTGGCAGGAATGTCACTAATGGGATGTTGGGGTCCTCTCACCGCATCCTGTCAGGTAACACATGAGCTCAGCTTGTCCCAGCATGACAGTGTTCACTTTGATCTCTTGCTTAAGGAAGCGTCTGTCAGGCCTTCCACTGGTTTTTCTACTTCTTGTAATGAATAAGTATTTTGTTTACTCTTTGTAATTAATAAGTTATTCTTAGTAATTAAACATTTTGTGGGGAGGTAGTTAAGACACATACGTATATCCTATTCTTCATTAAACTTTCCATTTATGTATTCAGTTAGGTGGAGTCATGGCTTCCTATTGTATTTAATGGTTTCAATGCACTGCCATTATTATTATTATTGTTATTTTTTTTTGAGACAGAGTCTTGCTCTGTCACCCAGGCTGGAGTGCAGTGATGCGATCTCTTGGCTCACTGCAACCTTCACCTTCTGGGTTTCAAGTGATTCTCCTGCCTCAGTCTCCTGGGTAGTTGGGATTACAGGCATGCACCATTATGCCTAATTTTTGAATTTTTAGTAGAGACAGGGTTTCACAATGTTGGCCAGGCAGTTCTCAAACTCTAGACCTCAAACGATCTGCCTGCCTCGGCTTCTCAAAGTGCTGGGGTTACAAGCATGAGCCACCATGCCTGGACCATCATTATTTATTTTGATGCCCATGTTTTCCTATTTGGCCTGTGGGAGACCCTTCCATGACTTTCCGCCCAGACAGATACCAGCAGCCCATTTTTGGTGGGATCCTCTCCCACCAAATAGAAATGTTCATCTCTCTGAGAACACCTCTAAGAAGGAGGACTGGAGTCTCTCTCTGTCCCACTCAGTCCCTGCCCAGCCCTGAGGAATTCTGCAGCAGGGTCCTGTGGGCATGACGTGTCCTTTCAGAAACGCTTTGCATACAGGGGCAGATGCTGACGGACCAACCCTTGGGTCTTGGGTTTGGCAGGAAGCAGATGCAGAGGGTTAGCGCATCTGTGGTGGCCACGAGAGGAGGCTGGGCAGATTTATTGTCACCGTGGAAGAATCTGAAAAGAGCTTTGGCCACCACTGAGGAAATGTTTTCTTTTTGCGTGCGATAAAGAGCAGGCCCAAAAGTTGGAAAGCGAGAAGAGAAAAACCCATTAAAAATAAAAAACGCTCAGGGAGTTCGGCCACTCGTTTGGAAATCTGTTCTCTATCTTCATTGCTGATAGAGGCAGTGATCACTGTGCAGCTGTTGTGATGTTCCCAGGGAACAGGAAAGCAAACAGGCCTTCATCATCCTGAGCCCTCTCTCGTCTTTCCCTAGTCCCTCCTCCTCCTCCAACTCCCTGCCTTCATCCTCCCCAAAAGCAATTAGTCAAGAATTCAGTGAGACTGAACTTTACAGACAGTGGGAGCCCCCTAAACTTGTTAAAAAGTTAAGTTTTAATTGCGCAAAATACACTCAACATACACCTTGCCATTTTAGCCATTTTTAAGTGTACAATTCAGAGGCATTCACATTGTCGGGCACCCGTCCTCCCCATCCACCTCCAGAACACGATCAGTCTTGCAAAACTGAAACATTATATCCCTTCACTAACAATTTCCCATTCCTCCCTCCCCTCCAGACCCTGGCAACCACCATCTGACTTTTTGTCTCTAAGAATTTGATTATTCTAGGTACCTCATGTGAGTGGGCTAGAGTAGTCACCCTTTTGTGAGTGGCTTATTTTACATAGCATGTCTTCTTTTTCCTACTCTCAGCTTTTATTTTAGATTCGGGGGTACATGTGCAGTTTTGTGACATGTGTACGTCTATGTTGTGTGATTCTGAGATTTGGGGTATGAATGATCCTATTACCCAGGTAGTTTTTTTTAACCCTCTGCCCTTCCTTGCCCTCCCCCTTCTAGCAGTCCCTAGTGTCCCTTGTTTCCATCTTTATGACCATATGTGCCCAATATCTAGCTCCTGCTTATATGTGAGAACGTGTGCTATTTGGTTTCTTATTTCTGTATTACTTCTCTTAGGATAATGGCCTCCAGCTACATCCATGTTGCTGCAAAGGACATGATCTCGTTCTTTTTATGGCGATGTAGTATTTCATGGTGTCTATCACACTTTCCTTATCCAATCCACCATCGATGGGCACCTAGGTTGAGTCCATGTCTTTGCTATTGTTAATAGTGCTGTGATGAACATGTAAATTCATGTGTCTTTTTGGTAGAACAATTTATTTTCCGTTGTGTATATGCCCAGTAATGGGATTGCTGGGTTGAATGGTAGTTCTCTTTTTAGCCCTTGGAGAAATCTCCAAACTGCTTTCCGCAGTGGCTGAACTACTTTACATTCCCACCAACAGTGTATAATTGTTCCCTTTTCTCCACAGCCTCAGCAACATCTGTTATCTTTTTGACATTTTAAAAATAGCCATTCTGACTGGTATGAGGTGGTGTTTCCTTGGCTTAGATTTGCATTTCTCTGATGGTTAGTGATGTGGAGTGTTTCTTCATATGTTTGTTGGCCACTTGTATGTCTGCTTTCGAGAAGTGCTTCTTCATGTCCTTTGTCCACTTTTTAAGGGGGTTATTTGTTTTTTGCTTATTGATTTAAGTTCCTTATAGATTCTATATATTCGCTTTTTGTCAGATGCCTAGTTTGTGAACATTTTCTCCCATCCTGTCGGTTGCCTGTTTACTCTGTTGATAGTTTCTGTTGCTGTGCAGAAGCTCTTTAATTAGGTCCCACTTGTCAAATTTTGTTTTGTCACAGTTGCTTCGGAATACTTAGCTAAAAATTATTTTCCAAGGCCAGTGTGCAGAATGGTATTTCCTAGGTCTTATTCTAGGATTTTTATCATTTTAGGTCTTACATTTAAGTCTTTAATCTATCTTGAGCTAATTTTTGTACATGGTGAAAAGTAGGGGTCCAGTTTCAATCTTCTGCATATGGTTAGCCTGTTAGCCCATTTATTGAATAGGGGGTCCATTCCTCATTGCTTGTTTTTGTTGATTTTGTCAAAAACCAAATAGCTGTAGGTGCGTGGCTTTAATTCTGGGCTCTCTATGCTGTCCCATTGCTCTATGCACCTGTTTTTGGATGAGTGCCATGCTGTTTTGGTTCCAGTAGCCTTATAGCATACTTTGAAATTGGGTTTGAAGTATAGTTTGAAGCTGGCTTTGTTCTTTTGCTAGGCATTTCACTTAGCATAATGTCTTCAAGGTTAATTCATGTTGTAGAATGTGTCAGAATTTCCTTCCTTTTTAAGGCTGAATACTTCTAAGTTTTTTAATGTTATATAACTATAATGGTGCGCTAGGGCTGCCATTACACAATATCACAGACTGGGTGGCTCAAACAGCAGTTCTGGAGGCTAGAAGTCCAAGAGCAAGGTGTCGACAGGGTTGGTTTCTTCTGAGCCTCTCCCCTTGGCTTGTGGATGACTATCTTTTCGCTATGTCCTTACATGGTCTTTTCTCTGTGTGGGTGCATCCCTGGTGTCCACATTTCCTCTTCTCTTTTTTTTTGCGACACAGTCTAGCTCTGTCATCCAGGCTGGAGTGCAGTGGCACGGTCTCTGCTCACTGCAACCTCTGCCTCCTGGGTTCAAGCAATTCTCCTGCCTCAGCCTCCCAAGCAGCTGGGACTACGGGTGCGCACCACCACACCTGGCTAATTTTTTTGTAGTTTTAGTAGAGATGGGGTTTCACGGTGTTAGCCAGGATGATCTTGATCTCCTGACCTCATGATCCACCTGCCTCTGCCTCCCAAAGTGCTGGGATTACAGGCATGAGCCACTGCATCTGGCCTTCCTCTTCTTATATCAGTAAGGACACTACAAGAAGATTGAATGAGCGCCCATCATTTCAACTTAATCATCTCTTTAAAGGCCCCATCTCGGCCAGTTGCGGTGGCTCACACCTGTAATTCCAGCACTTTGGGAGGCCGAGGTGGTTGGATCACAAAGTCAGGAGTTCAAGACCAGCTTGGCTAAGTAGAGATGGTGAAACCCCATCTCTACTAAAAACACACAAAAAGTTAACCAGGTTAGTTTTTTAGCCAGGCACATGCCTGTAATCCCAGCTACTTGGGAGGCTGAGGCAGAGAATTGCTTGAACCCAGGAGGTGGAGGTTGCAGTAAGCCAAGATCGCACCTCTGCACTCCAGCCTGGACGAGAGAGCGAGACTCTGTCTCAAAAAAATAAATAAATAAAAATAAATAAATAAATAAAGGCCCTATCTCCGAATAGTCACATTCTGAGGTACTGGGAGTTAGGGCTTAGACATAAGAATTTGGGGGAAACCTACTTCAGCCCATAACAGTAAGCTTCCTGAGAAATGGATTCCTCAACTGCATGAGAATCACCATGGCCATCTTTATGGGTGCTGGTTTAGATTATGCATATGAAGTGCTCAACATGGCATTGGGGCATAGCAGTGATGGCAGTGTGTTTACAGCAGCAGCTAGCAGCAGCGTTTGATTTCCCCAAGTCCTCATCTGGGCCCTCCCAGCACGCAGCAGGTTCTCACGAAATGTTTGTTGTGTGTGTTACTTCTTTCATCTTGGTCTGGGTGGGGCGGGGCAGCCAAAGGAAAGAGACACAGGATTGGGTTATTGTGGGGAGGAAAAAAAATGGGGAGCAAGCACAGACTTTAACTGCTAAACTCTCCTGTTCAACCAGCCTGGCTTACAAAGCTCCCTAATTTTAATGATGGAAAATCAATAATTACTATTGACTGAGCATGTGCCAGGCATTGAACTAGGCACTCTATAGATGTTATCTCATTTAATCCTCAAGCAGGTATTATTTTACCTATTTCTTAGATGAGAAAACTGAGGCCCAGAGAGTTTAAGTAAATGGCCAAATAACATAGATGCCAAGTGCCGAGACAGCGTTCAGACTCAGGAGGTCTGCGTAGTGAGCCCAAGGGCTTCTGATGACAATTACGTAAACATTGCATATGCGTGTGAATTAGAATTATAAATGAACTTACAAAATAAGGGGGCAGAATTAGAGGATAATAAGATACTGGCTATTTTTCTTTTATTTAGAAGTTTTTACTTCTTCGGTAGTATTTGTGAAATTTATTATTTTTAATTCAAGTTATTTTAAAAGAGGATTTTGAGTGCTGTGGTGTTTCTCTGTTAAGAATTAAAGGAAAAGTGTGCATACCACCTCTTAGGTATAGCTGCATAAACAATTGTTCTGTTTTTTTCTCACCGGGGATTTTAAGAACAAGGGTCCATCTGCCCCTTAGAGCTCCATCAATAACAGATTTCCCAAATATGAGCTATTTTTTCTTTTATTTTTTTGTCTTATGTCTCTCCACTTTTTCTTTCTCTTCATGTTTAAAGAAATTCACGTAAGTTGCCTTGTATCAACTTATCTTTGGAATATGTGTGTTGAAAGCTCTGAGTTCCTTCAGTATCAAGAGAGATGACGGATGAGAAGAGTCCTGGGAAGAATCACAGAGGGTTGGGCTGTTCTGTTTGTTTTCCTGAGCTGTAGAATATTTTACTCTCAATGCAGTAAAGAAACCCTAACCTCACCACATCCCTGCTTTCAAACCAATTTCAAAGTTGTTCTTCTAAGAAATTAGTAAAGTCCTTATAAGGGGCAGTAGTAAAATCCCTCCCTCTGCAAATCATCTAACTTTTTGGGTCCCATTGAAAGAACCATCTTTTCCAGAAATAACTTCTGGTTGTTCTGCCCTAAACCTTGGACAGATATTGATCTCATATGAGCAAATCCATATGAAATGTAGAATATCAAAAGTAATTGTATGTTACTCGTATAATACTCAGTGTTATTCAATGTTCCCTCAACCACAATCCAGTCTTACCTTTTCAGCTCCTTGGAGCTTTCAGCGCCATCTCTAATTCACCTTTCTGCACAAGCCTGGCCATAAAACCGATGGGTTACACAGCTCCTTCTGAGAAACGTGGGTCTTTGCATTGCTTCAGGTGAATCTGCTGTGCTGACCACAACTGCTATGCTGAGCCTAAGGCATCTAACATGGGTCAGACTCAACCTGAGGATGCAGCCCAGTTGAGAAACTTCATATTGGGTGGTAAATAGCCCACCTGATCGTCTTGAATGCAAGACAAATACAGCCACAGAAACAGAGGCAAGAAAGGGAAAACCAGAAAGAGGGAGATTGGAAACAGAAGGAGGCTTGAGCAGGGTAGAACTGCTGAGTAAAAAACAGTGGTTTCTCGTCTTCAGAGGAGGCCAGGCTCTAGGAACTGCCATTGCTGTGGTTTCCTGGATAGTTTTCCAATTCTCCACAAGGCCAGAATGTGCAGCCGCTGAAATGTTTTGTTTTCGTTTTGCTAACTCACTGCATATATGTGTATCTCTAACAAAAATCCCCACCTGTTAAAGTGTCCTGAATGTATTATTGTAGGTTTTTGTTTTTTGTTTTTGCAACTGGAAAGGTCCACACACCATTGTCTAAAAGTAAATTCAGATTATTTTCTCCTGAGCCTACTGTTTCTCGTGTATTGACTGTGTGTGCTTTGGTATCACCATCCCAGGTCTTTGCTTTTTCTTAATCCCATTCTAGAGTCTGCCAGTCCACTTGCCAGGTCCTGTCAATTCTAGCTCTACAACATATTTTACCATATTAATATCAGTTCACTGTTTATATCAATACAGTTTTAACATATGTTACTAAATATTCCTCGCACATAGCTCTACTCTCTCACCATTCACCTTTAGCAGACATCACTGATCCCTGCACTCCTTCCCAACTCCCTGAGCAAACCTAAAAGCAGCAATAGCTCTATGAATTTATTTAGTTTGTTTATGTATTTATTTATTTGAGATGGAGTCTCTGCCATCTCAGAGTACGGTGGCGCGATCTCAGCTCACTGTAACCTCTGCCTCCTGGGTTCCAGCAATCCTCCCATCTCAGCCTTTCAAGTAGCCAGGTCTACAAGCATGTACCACCATGCAGGGCTAATTTTTGTGTTTTGGTAGAGATGGGGTTTCATCATGTTGCCCAGGCTGGTCTCGAACTCCTTGACTCAAGTGATCTACTTGCCTCAGCCTCTCAGAGTGCTGGGATTACAGGCGTGAGCCACCACACCCAGCCTCTATTTTTTAAATGCTTATTACTTGTCAGGTATTGCGCTAAGCATTTTGTATGCCTTATCTCATTTCATTCTCGTAAAAAATCCCATGAAACAGCCACGATTGCTTTTTCCATTGGAAAAGTAAGAAAACTGAGGTTCAGAGAGAGAGGAGAAATACCATGACTCCTCTCTCTGGAGCGGGAGAAAGGAAGGAGCCGTGGCACTTCTCTTCCCTTTGTCCAGTCCTCCAGTCTCTTTCCGTGGCCTCCCACTGACAGAGCCTAGATGGAGCCAGTTGGCAGGGCAGCCACGGAAATGTAGTTTGCAGGGGCCAGCGTCTGGTGGTGCAGAGCAATGCAGAAGAGCGGGGATCAGATCTGAGACCAAACAGAGAATGACTGGCACAAAGCCTTTCCGGATTTTGCAGCCAAAAGGAATCCGTCCTGGCTCTGAAAACTTAAAGCACTTCATCCAGACATTTTCCTTTTTACTTAACACTTTTTATGGTTTAGTTACATATGAGTATTCATATACATTTTTGAGTCTTTTTTCTTTGGCCTATAGACTCTGCAGGTCTATTGGGTAAGACATAGTGGAATCATTGTCATTTCTGTTATCATGCCTAGCCCCATGCTTTGCTCAATAAATAGTTGTTGAATGATTAATGCTGTTCTATTCGATGCCTGTGCCTCTCCAGCCTGGAGTGTGTGCCAGAGGGCATGCCAAGCCACAAGATAATCACCTTAGATTTCCCTGGAGAGTGAATTGCACCATAAGGTAAGTAATTTAAAATATCATTTGCACATGAAAACAAAACAGAAAAGAAATCAAACTTAAAATTTACAGGATTTTCTTTTACTTTTGTCTTCTACTCTGTGACTCTAGCCAAAGATGATTTTCTTTTAGATAAAATAAATTACTTCAGAAAAGGCACACAGGGCCTACTCTCAGAAGGAATACCATGCTTGGTTTAATGTTCTGCTGTTACCGTCTTGAAATTCTTGATAATTTTATCTTTGACCTTATGAAGTCAGATCAGACAATGGAGCATGCATATGAGCAGAGGAGATTCCAGGTGTTAGTGTATTGTAGGCATGGCAAAGGGAAGCAGCAGGAGTTGGCCTGGCCATCTGGTATGCGTGGGCACACCTGGGGCTGTCCTGGGCACCATGGGTATCTGATGGGGCAGCTGGGCTGGGACCCGGGCCCAGATCGGTGGTGATAGCAGTAGTAGCAGAAGCAGCAGATGCATGGCAGTAGTAGAAGTAATGGCTGTGGCAGAGAGAAGCTGCATGGGCGTTCCACTGAGGGGCAGCCCTGGGAGAGTCCGTCCCCAGAGCCTGTTCCTGCAGCATCTGCATAAATATTAACTCTCTAGTCTGAGCACTGTGACAGGAACTGCTGGTACTCAGGCAGCAAAGTTTGTCAGTAAATTATTATAAAACAAAGATTTACACATAGACATTGTAATAAAGCATTTAGGGAGTTATTAAAATCTTCAAAGAGTTTTGAAAACCATTGCAACACTGCAAACCAAATATCCATAGGCTTGGAAATAGAAGTTAAATGGTAAGATCATCCTGTCCAACAGAAAAGAACATTATTATTCACAGAAAAACCCCAGATAAACCAAAAATTAGCAAGACAATTTAAAAATGAAATATCCTTATATTTGAAGATACAGTGATAGAATGCATAAACAAGTGTCTTGAATTATATAAAAATTATAAAGCCTTTTTGTTGTTGCTGTTTCTTGTGTAGCTGCCACAACTTGCAGGAACTGCTGGAGGAAATACTAATGAATATTAAAATTTACATGTACAATTAAATTCAGATTGATAAGAAACTGATTTCTATGAAGAGTTAAATCTTTTTAGAAAATAGTTCTATAGAAATCATCACCTCTAGATGTACTAAAATTCATATTTCAAAATAATTTATCAGGAAGGTATCCCAATACTGTTATAGCCTATAAAATAATGTTATCCCAGTAAGAGTTGGATCAGTAGATTTTAATTGTCAAAATTAAATTTATCAAAAAGTATTCATGATCTTGCATTTGCCAGTAGCAACTGACATTGCTTTATATTATATCAATTAAAAATTAAGTTGCTAAAAGTACACATTTTTATGATCTAATAAATAAATATGCAAGAAAACATATGAGAAATGAATGAATATCTAGGAAAGCAAGCCAGATTAATTATAATATCACATTAATAAAACATACTGTTAATTATTGCATTATATAAACTTATAACACCAAAAATATTTTTTGGCCATTTAAAAACTTGTTTTATCCATGTGCCATTATTACTCTCATTACGTTTTTTAAATGATGTAGTGTATTAAATACCCCTTATCTGAAATGCTTGGGACCAGGAGTGTTTTGGATTTCAGATTTTGGAACATTTGCACTATACTTACTTAGCACTACACTTACTTACTGGTAGAGCATCCCAAATCTGAACACCTAAAACTTGAAATGCTCATTAGGGCGTTTTGAGTGTCATATCAGTGCTTAAAATGTTTTGAATTTTAAAACATTTCATATTTTGGATTTTTGGATTAGGGATGCTCTACCTATAAAATATTTTAGAAGGATAATTGTGATATTTTAGTATCTTTTACTGCTCTTTTTTCCGCTGCCTTTCTGAACAAATGGCTTGCATTTTCATTTTGACTGAGCATCAAAAATTATGTAGCTGGCCCTGTCCAGAAATCAGAGCAGGTTTTCGTGGGGAAGTAGAAAGCAAGAGGGAGCTTGTCTCACTAGAGCAGCGGTTCTCAGAGTGTGGTTCCTGTAGCATCAGTATCACTTAGTGTCAGTCCACTCAGGTGCCATAAGAAAATATCATAAACTGGGTGGCTGAAACAACAAATACCTATTTCTCATAGTTCTGAAGACTAGGAAGTCCAAGATAAGAAACTGGCAGATTTGATTTTTTTTTTTTTTTTTTTTTTTTTTTTTGAGATGGTGTCTCACTCTATTGCCCAGCCTGGAGTGCAGTGGTGCATTTCTTGGCTCACTGCCACCTCTGCCTCCAGGGTTCAAGCGATTCTCCTGCCTCAGCCTCCCAAGTAGCTGGGACTACAGGTGCCTACCACCACGCCTAGCTAAGTTTTGTATTTTTAGTAGAGATGAGATTTCACCATATTGGTCAGGCTGGTCTCAAACTTCTGACCTCAAGTGATCCACCTGCCTCAGCCTCCTAAAGTGCTGGGATTACAGGTTTGAGCCACCGTGCCCAGCCAGATTTCATGTTGATAAGTGCAATGGAGAAATTAAAATACAGAAGATGGTTCAAAATGCAAGTGTGTGTGTTGGTGTGTTTGTGTGTATTGAAGCAGCAAAATAGGATGGTTAGTGAAGACCTTCCCGCAAAGGTGACATTTGAGCAAATACCCAAAGAAGGCAGGAGAGCTCTGGAGTAAAAGCCATCTGAGAAGGGGAAGCAGTGAGTGCAAAGGCCCTGAGGCAGGAGAATGCCTGCTCCTCATTCTCCTTGAGGAGTAGTGAGGAATAGGGATCTGTCTTCTGGGGAGAGCCCTATTCCTGGTTCATAGATGGCAGCTTCTTATCACATCCTTGCACAGTGGAAGGGGCAAGGCAGCTCTCTGGGGCCTCTTTTTTAAGGGCACTAGTCCCATTGTCGGGGGCAGTCTGATTTTAACCTTCTAGGTGATTCTAATGCTAGTTGAAATTTGAGAACCATTGCTGTAGGGGAACGGGCAGATGTATAGTGTGTATGTTGGGAAGTGGGAAGAAAATGGAGATTTTTAAGCAAGAGTAAAAGCAAAATCCTTATACAGGCTACAAGACCCTCCAGGGTGAGTATATCCTGACCCCATCGCCTTCCTGACTTCAGGTTCCACACCTCTCCTCCTCAGACACACTGACATCTTCACTGCCCCTGAGCATGCCAGGCACTCTCCTGCCTCAGGGCCTTTGCACTTCCTTCTTCCCCTTCTCAGATGGTTTTTACCTCCTGAGGCACTCCTGCTTCCTTTGGGTGTTTGCTCAAATGTTACATTTGCAAGAAGTTCTTCACTAACCATCTTATTTAGTTGCTCCCTCAATATACACAAATATATAGATACACATACTTATGTCTTGAACACTCTTCCCTGTTTCCTTTTCTCCATTGCACATATTAACACCTAATATATTGCTTTCTTATTTTTGGGTTAATTATCTGTCTTTCACCGTTTCCCATTGGAATGCTTGTTCTATGAAGGCAGTGGCTTTGTTCTGTTTCACTTACTGACATATCCATATAAGAAATAATAAATACTTATTGAAAGAGTAACTAAATTAAAGACGTCTCAATCAAATAAATATAAGACCATAATTAATAAGAAAAAGGTTCTCATGACTTGAGTAATGAAGTGAGAAGCATTTCTTTACTAGCAGCTATAAGCTGGGTTTGTATATTGAGGTAGAGACCATTAGGGTGCTGTGAAGAAAAAATCCATGTGTTCCTCCTACTTCCTCACCTGCTGTGGTTGGAGCCATGTGACAAGTCTGACTAATGGACTTCGAACAGAAGAGGTGTGTGTAAATGTAGGCCAAGGCAGTTCACTGGGAGAGTCCCTCCACATCTCCCAGTTCATTTGGCTGTGACCATGAAAGCCTTTGATGAGCCACAAGGTGGAAACAGCCTGGATACCTGAGTGAATGCATGGAGGAAAGCTTTCCTAGACATTCTATGAGGGGAAAAACAATTGTTCTGCTACATCATTGTGATTTCAGAGCTTTATTTGTTACTGCAGCATTGTCTAGCCTCTCCTGCATAGCCTGACTAATAGAGTCATTATTAAAAAGCAGAGACAAAAGGTAAATTCAGAAAAATTGAGTCTTCTGAGTCATCTTTCTATGAATAAATACTCAGTAGACTTAAGGAAGCCTTGTACCTTGTTCACAAGTATAAGAATATTACAATGTCACCTGAACAATGACACTTGTGTAAACCACAAAAACTAAAACTGTTAAAGTGGGCAGTTAGGCAGACATGAGCATGGTAGGAGAGGGCACCCTCCCCCCAGGAATGTCAGGTGACCATCAGGTGATAGCTGAGTGGTTGTTAAAACATCTCTCTAAAAAATAATTGATCACAGACAACACCCAATAGATCTATTGGCAGTCTCCTGATAGATGAAAAACACCTGAAGTGGGTGATCAGCCGCTTCCCAATAAGATCTCAGGAGTTGGGCAAGTAGCCTTGAGCATGTACACGAAGAGGCAAAATGGTGGAGTTTAATTGGCATATGACCTATGACCTTCCTCTAAGAATGCTCAACTGATAAGTGAAAAATGCCTCAAGTGAGCATGTGCACAACTTCAGTAAACACACTGCACATGCGGCCCCTCCGGAGTATTGTCAGCCCACTGTGCAGGTGGACAGCCTGCCTCAAGGAAAAATCAATGGAGGAGAAATGCAAAACTCCAGAAGCATGCCAACCTATAAAACTCCAAGTCAAAGTCAAACAGGTCAGTTGGATCTCTCAAGTCACCCACTTGGCCCTCTTCCAAGCATACTTTACTTCCTTTCTTTCCTGCTCTAAAACTTTTTAATAAGCTTTCACTCCTGCTCTAAAACTTGCCGTGGTCTCTCCCTTTGCCTTATGCCCCTTGGTCAAATTCTTTCTTCTGAGGGGGTGAGAATTGAAGTTGCTGAAGATCGTACAGATTCACTTCCACTAACATGACCAGAGCAGAGGCAGAACCAGCCTCTTCTGCTGCACCCTCCTAAGGACAAAGTTGATGGCCCTTTAGGCTCCTATCATTTCTTGGAAATAACTGAAATAACACTAACAATGATAGGAGTAGTAATAGCACTAATACTTAGTGTTCTCTATTGGACAGGCATGTTCTAAGAGCTTCACTCTTGTAAACTTATATTGATGGCAAAACAAAATTCTGCCAAAATGTGTTTAAAAAAGTTTTTTCAAGCCAGTGTAAGTACCTTCATCCCAGGTTACACAATCTCAAGAGGACCTGAGAAAGGAAGACTAAGCTAGTTAGGTTACAGTTTGGTTTTATACATTTCAGGAAGACAGGAATTGCAGTTGAAATCACAAATCAATATGTGGAAAGTATATGTTTGATTGGCCCAAAAAGTGTGACATCATCATGCTTAATTTAAATCCTTGAAATCGGTAGAAAGGAAAGCCTGGTTTAAGATAAAGAGGTTGTGGAGACCAAGGTTCTTGTTATATAGATGAAGCCTTATAGGGGGTAGCCCTCAGAAAGAATACATGGCGAATGTCTCTTCTCAGACTTTAAAGGTGTCAGACTCTTAATTAATCAAGGAAAGACTTAGAAGGGGAGAGTCCTCGCTACATTAATGGAGATTTTCCACAGATGCAAAATTTCCCCACAAAAGATGGCTTTGCAAGGTCATTTCAATCTGTTGGCCCTCTAGCAGCCATTTCAAAATATGTCAAAGAAATATATTTTGGGCCAGGCGAGGTGGCTTACGCCTGCACTCCCAGAACTTTGGGAAGCTGAGGTGGAAGGATCACCTGCGATCGGGAGTTTGAGACCAGCCTGACCAACATGGAGAAACTTCGTCTCTACTAAAAATACAAAATTAGCCGCGCATGGTGGCGCATGCGTGTGATCCCAGCTACTCAGGCATCTGGGGCAGGAGAATCGCTTGAACTCGGGAGGCAGAGGTCACGGTGAGATGAGATCGTATCATTGCACTCCAGCCTGGGCAACAAGAGTGAAACTCTGTCTCAAAAAAAAAAAAAAAAGAAAAAAATGTATTTTGAGGTAAAATATTTTGGTTTCCTTCAGGGTCTGCTATCTGTCACGTGATGCTATATCAGAGTCAGGTTGTAAAGTAAGCCACATTATATAAGATCAATAAAACTCAGCCAGGTGTGGTGGCTCATACCTGTAATCCCAACCTTTTGGGAGGCCAAGGCAGGAGGTCACTTAAGTCCAGGAGTTTGAGACCAGTTGGGCAACAGAGTGAAACCCCCATCACAATAAAAAAAAAGTTAAAAATTCTTTAAAAAGGTTAATAAAACCTGTCTAATGAGATTTTGTGGTTTCTAAGGTGTGACTCCCCAGGCCCTTTAGACAGGAATTTAGGCAAGAGGAAAAAAAAGTCAGAGTTTAGTTCTTACTCATTAAATCTTTTTTTTTATTCTTTTTGGAGACAGGGTCTTTCTCTGTCACCCAGTCTGGAGTGCAGTGGCACAATCACGGCTCACTGCAGCCTTGACCTCCCGAGCTCAAGCAATCTTCCTGCCTCAGCCTCTCAAGTAGCTGAGACTACAGGTGTGTGCCACCACGCCTGGCTCATTTTTTAATTTTTTTTTGTGGAGGTGGGGTCTCACTACGTTGTCTATGCTGGTCTCAAACTCCTGGGCTCAAGTGATCCTCCCACCTTGGCTTCCCAAAGTGCTGGGATTATAGACATGAGCCACAGCACCCAGCCTTCGTTAAATCCTCACAGCATCTCCATGAGCTAGGTCCTATTTTTACTTTTTTTTTTTTCAAGATGGGGTTTCACCATATTGGTCAGGCTGGTCTCAAACTCCTAACCTCAGGTGATCCGCCTGCCTCAGCCTCCCAAAGTGCTGGGATTATAGGGGTGAGCCACCGCACCTGGTATTTTTTTTTTCCCTATTTTTATTACTACTTTTCACACAGATGAAACAGATGTAGAGAGATTCAGTAACTTACCCAAGACCTCAAAGCTTATGAGCAACGGAGCTGGGATTTGAACCCAATACTCTGACTGGAGGGTTGGGGATGATACCTGGGCTGGGAGAGAGGCATCCCTGGGACAAACGTCAGCCCCAAGCCTCACTCGTCAATTGACTTTGAGACAACTTAACTTTTTGCAGTGCTATTTTCTCCATCTCTTGACTTAGGGCAACACTATAGTAATATGAATAATATTATACCTACAACATGAGACAGTTGTGACACTGGTGGGCTGGGAGAGGTCCCCAAACAATGGTGGGCCCTTGACTCCACCCAGCGTCCAGGCTCTTGGCACTGTCGTGAGAAGGAAACCAAGGAGGAGTTGAACAGCAGTGAAAGTGCGGAGATTTGTTTATTGCTATTTTTGAGACAGAGTCTCACTCTGTCCCCCAGGCTGGAGTGCAGGGGCACGATCTCAGCCTTGACCTCCCAGGCTCGAGTGATCCTCCCACCTCAGTCCACCGCATAGCTGGGACTGACTGCAGGTGTGCACCACCACGCCCAGCTAATGTTTGCATTTTTATGTATGTGTGGAAACGGGGTTTCTCCATGCTGCCAGGCTGGTCTCAAACTCCTGGACTCAAGCCATCCTTCTGCCTCAGCCTCCCAAAGCGCTGGGAGTACAGGCATGTGCCACAGTGCCCTGCTAGATACAGAAATTGATTGCAAAGCAAAGCACACACTCAAGAAAAGGGAGTGCTGGCGTACTGGGGTACCCAGAAAAGAGACTCACATGGAGCTTGGGGTTCCTGTCATTATGGATTTCTTTAACCAAGGGGTGGAATATTCATAAAGGTTTCTGGAAAAAGGTGAGGATTTCTTGGAACTATAGTGCCACCCATTTTTATAGCAAATATGGGTGTTCCCAGAACTGTCATGGCGCTGGTGGGTGAGAGTGTATTGAGGTCCTGGGAGAAACCTAGGTCAAAGCCGGCACTATCTTGGGTCCCGTCTGTAAGGTTTATTTTATAGAAGGATTTAGAATAAGGCAACTGAGGCCATTTAGTGTAAAGCAGGTAAAATTTATTCGGCTCCCGGGCGAGATTCCCTGGTCCAGGGAGAGGGTGCCAGAGAAGTCGCGCTGACTTCCTGGGACGTGGGGTTTTTATAGCTTCAGGGAAGGAGGCGTGGCTGGGTGCTCTAATTGGTTGCGTGGGAGCGGGATGGAGACGGGGTGGGCTGCTACTGGTGGGTAGATTGTTGGGCAGTTTTTTCCTAACGGAAGATCCAGCTAGGGTTACATCAGCCGGATCCTTCCAGGGGAACATGTGCTCAGAGGTAGGTGCCGTGTGCA